>FASU01002709.1:0-12612 GCA_001486225.1 Heliconius pardalinus sergestus | reverse complement strand
GGGAGCCGCTAGTTATGAATAATTGTAGAGTCACTCGGTGACATTCATGACATTTACTAAGACCATTTTACATTTAAATAATTTTATTTTTATTTGCATATCTACTTAGGCTTTCAAATATGTGCATAACATTTCACTAGTACCGACTTAAGAAACAGTCCAAGATTAATCAAAACCTCTGACTGAAACATAGGTGGACCATGTAAAATATAAATATATCTTGGGATAAATGAAATAATTGATACGTATTTAACTTCAATGAATTATTTAACAAAATCTTTTTAAAATATGTGATGCTAATAAGTATATTTTAATCATACAATATAACTCGCAAGAAACGTTATACTAGACAGTGTCCAACAGCAAACTTACCAGCTTATCATTAAGCGAGGTCTCAAGGATTCACGAACCTTGAAATTCGCGGAAGACGAAATGAAATGTAAATCAGATTTAAAGAGCAAATGCAAATTGCCTCTAAAATGTAAATTGGTGGGTTTTAAGAATGTCTTCACAGATAGTGGAGGTTCAGAATATATTAATGAAGCTTTTTTAATGTTTTATTCAAATATGGCCTATTAATAATTATAGTAATTAAATTACAGCGATTACTGGGTTCGATTGCTACTTTATTGATTGTTATTTTCATTTCCTAGCTCTGATAAACGTGACAAAGCGCGGTATTAAGTTCTACTGCTCAAACACGCAATGTCTCGAAAATTAAGTAGAAAGTAGAGAACGGAGTGTTCTAACGTTAGGTTTCTTTAGCTACTATCTCTGCTCCGAAAAAATATAAAACGCGGTGTTATATACGCAATGTCTCCAAAATTGGGTAAAAAGTGGGAATTCTATCGCGGATCTTATTAGAATATTTTATTACCAAAATGTATGATAATATATTTAATATCTAAATAATATTTTGAAAGACAACAATATTTTTATTTTACTTTAATCCATATAGAAGTATCTATCTATATTTGGTAAATAAACAAGTTTATCATATTATAAAGTCATAAAACAATAAATTATGAATACGTGCTAATAAAGAACACAGATGCGCAAAAATCATGCAGATCCAATAAATATTTATTAGTACTAATCCGCTTAAGCGATAATATCTGATATATGATAAATAATAATACATGGTCTTGGCACCGGGGCAATTTTTCGGGACATTTTTTGTTGGGTGGCGGAACTCAACGCCGAGCTTGCCATAGTGCCAAAGTGAAGAAATAAAAATAATAATTCATGGGAATTGAAATATTTTCCTCGCTGTGGCTCTCAAAACCAACACTCGATTATGTTGGTATAACCCTATAAATGCGCGGCGCTCAACGCCGTTACCAGAGTGAGGAAATGAAAATATTGTATATTTTGATCCCCTGATAAGGAATTGAATCCACAATCGTTGCGTTAACAGATGGCCTTGTAAAGATAACTGTAGAAAATACTTTTAAAAAAATCCTGTTCCTAGTTTTCACTGTTCATCTAAAACCTATGGTTCTAACTACCGCGTTATAGCTGAGGACTGAGTGCTAAGTACTCGGTTCCAGACCTCCTTCATGTCTTCCATTGTCTTTCAAGTCGTATAGTGGCTGAGGTTTTTAAACTATTGACCTGATTAAAAAGGTATTTTAGATGGATAACGGAGATATATTTCCTTGGTTTTCGTTGTTTGTTATATCGTTAAAATAATTGGGTGTGAGTATTTTTTTAAAATAAAATACAAAAGTATAAAATCTTTAATATAGTGTTATGGATGCACAGTCATTAGTGCTATTATAGAAAAAAATATATATTTGTAAATCTTATCAGAAGTTCCTTAATTACATTCAGAGAATTAAATTTCTTCTACTTTAAATCTTATTTTAATCTTTGATGATACTTGCAAGGTTTAGATAAATCGATTTACATCTCGTCTCTACAATGTTCCATAGAAACAAACATGCTATGCATATCATACACATTACCTTGATTGCGTACAGTTGGGTAAAAAAAGTTTATTGCAATCCTTAAAATTCTATTATTTTTTATATTAAAAATAAAATAAATAAATATCAAAATCTTTTTAAATTGAACACATGTTTTTCTATATAAAATGATATGATTATAACTACTAGGTATATAAGTATGTAAAATGTTAAAGGCGTTTGTTTAGTAGCACCATTCTTTATCGCAGATAGGCAAAGTACCAACTAGCTTTGCCAAAGTTATAAAATCACTTCTGGAACGCAAGCTTTTTGTGTTTTCAAAACAAAAACTTTACGTTGCGGTATCAAAAAGTTGTAAAACTAGTTCAAAGTTTTACTAGATTTATGACAGCATTTTTGTCTATGAAAAAGTTCATTTAACACAATTATTAATATACATATACATATTAATAATTTAGTTTCATTTATCCTGAACGAATTAAGCAGCTTTGCTAAAGTTAACTTTAATTATGAAACTATTAAAATTAAATGTACCAATTTTTGAGAAATCACATGTTGAGTGGCGGAATTCAACGCCGCGCTTTTTCTTAAAACATATTCGAGGAAATTAACATAAATAGTTATTGTATATGTATATTTACTATTAATGTACATTTCCTCGTATCATCATCTATCGTATCCATATTCAGGTTTATTTCCTTAATTTCCGTTATTCAACAAGCAATAGTTTGGGCGGAAAGTGTCTGCGGTGGGCGGAAGCGAGGTAAAAAGTATTAAGCTACTTTGCAATATTCTTAATAACATTAACATGTTCTTGTATGTATCAACAAACATTCTAAAATTTTTATTTTTCTTTTCGCCTACTATTGGCGGGAGACAAAAACTTTGAAATTCAGACTTATACGAGATAGGAGTTTCTTTGTTGAAGCCTTCCTTTTGTATCTACTTCCAAGTATTAGCAAGTTTCAAGACTACTACACTTATTTAAAGTTCTGAAGATCCTTTGGATTCTTTTTTAATATTTTGTATTCTTATGTACACAGTGTAATAAGAAAGTAATACATTTACTTTTATTACTTAGCTCTATGCTTTTCTTGCATAGAGTAGTAGACAGAGAAATCCCTTGACATTTATGAAAATCGAATCCACGATCATTTTTAGTGTCATTTGTCATTGACAACTCTGAGTAATTTCTATAATCGGAGGCGAAGCCTTAGGATAAGCCTAGTATATATTAATTTGCTCGTATTTATACATGTAGAATAAGATATTAGTTTCAGCTACCAAATACTGAAGGCTAATAATATGTAATCTGTACAGCTCAAGCCTTGTTAGTAATGATTGACAATTGTATATAATGCCAGTGTTTGATTTATATGAATAGGAATATAACATCTATTATACACGTCTTAAATCTTAGGCTAATTATAATATGTAATGTTAATGAAATATTATTATTTAATAGTATTCTACAATCCTATGATTACATATGGTGATGCCTGGTGGAATTGTAAAGGTGGTTTTGAGTTCGATTCCTACTCGGAGGTAATTATTTCGGTTCAAGGCTACATACATATCGCGGCCCGCCACGGAGTTCCGCCACACGACACGCGGTGGCTCGAATTCGGACAGAAGGTGAAGAACAGAGTGTTTTGACGCTAAGATCTCTATATAGGAAAAAGTTAAAAATATATCAATTCTTATATTTAGATACAATGGTATTTGAAGCATAAAATTTAATAAATTATTGAATAATTTGTTGGTTTTACGTTTGTACTACATTGATCGTGCCCGTTTAAAATTTCCGCTGAGTGGCAAGCTTTTATTTTCCGGATGAAATATATTTATTGCCACACTTTATAAACCATTGAACTTTATTGTCTTGAATGAAATATTTTTTAAAGTACTTTGTTTTGTAATTTTTACAATTTTTTTAGTATTACATATGCTATTGTGGCGTTGTGCGAGAACGTCTTATTAAATTTTGGTGATTTGAGTTTGATTCGCATTAGGGGGCGTGGTTTAATAAGAATATTATTTATTTTCTGTTTCTTTGAGCCCCGCCACAACGGAACGGAACGGAAAAAAGTGTGTTATATTATTTAGCACTCGGTAGAAAAAAAGCTCTTTATTTCTAATATCTACCTACATCATTGTCTTCTCATTTTACTTTTATTGTTTCTGAGCATAATATAACGTTATAAATGAAATACTTTGCTGTATAATGTCTTAACCAGTCCATGATGTCCTTAATCCTTCGATACAAGCATAACCATCAAAATTTCACCAGAATAAGCTTAACATTTACTACTCATTCGTAATTAATCAATTAATTAATATAAAATTATTTATTTATTACTATAATTATTAAGTAATCCCGTCTGACCAAACTTCTTATGTGCAACAATAAACAGCTGAAAGTTATCTCAACGGCCATGTGATGGATGAAGGCTGTCTGGATAATGAAACTCTTGATTACTTTGCGAAATAAGGATGCTATTTACTATTTATTAGTATTACATAGTTTTTGTTAGAAGTTCCAAATGTTTTTGAGAAAAATAAATAAGTCAATATTTTTTTTATAAGTATAATACAAATTTTACTTACGATCTTATTGATTTACAGGTACTGATTAAATTTTCGCTTACGTTATTAGAAAACATTTTTAACTTTCTGGTAGACACGTAGGCTGTACAACTTATTTTTATCATTTTAAGGTGTTATTCCACACATAGAAAAGAAAAATATTTTTTTAGAAAACGTATAAATATAGCATTCTCTCTCGCCAAATGATAATTGTTAAAGTGCGCGGTTTCAAATCCCTTTACGTTCAAATTTCTATACGTTTTCTGAAAAGTATTAGTCACTTATTTTTGTTAAATAAATTATTGAGTATTATTAGTTAAATTATATAGAATAATCTTCATTCTATGATATTTTTAATTATAGTCACTTTGAGAGAGTAAGCGTTCAGTAGTAAGAAAAACTGAATAATATATAAACTACAAAATATTTATTTTCTCTATCATAATTTGACCAGCAAAGCTCTATTCGAAAGCACTAAAATATAAATAACCTAACATTAGAAGCGAGCACTAGTACAATTATCTAAACAACGTATCGAAAATCGCTTCCGGTCAGCGTAAACACGTCAACCGTATATAATAAACGTTGTAAACAGGATCTCATTCTCGATTTTAGTAAATAAAAAAAAATACAGTCGAATTGATAACCTCTTTTCCTTACAAAAGTCGGTTAAAATGAGTATAGTTTTTTTTACCGCTGCGTTTTTATGTCATTTTTTTAGGGTTCCGTATCCAAAAGGAAAAACTCTTCGGGACTCTTTTACCAACAATCCGTTGTCCGGCCGTCCTACTGTTCTGTTCAATTTTATAATTTAACGAAAGTTAAGAACTATTTTTTGCATCTTAAAAAAAAGAAACCACCACCCCAATTGCATATTCCCTGATAGTACTTACTAGTGTTGGGTGTACGCACAGAAACTTTCAGGCTTTATAAAATAACTAAGAACTGGATCCTATCTGCTCTTAGGTATTAGAGCTAGCTTACAAATAAGCAGTAATTGGGTCCACGAATAATCTAGAAACATTATAATATAGGTAGGTATATTTACTAACATTACATGTATTAGTAAACTCCTGTTGCTGGTTTCGTAGAAAATAATCTCCTTTTACGAGTTGCGGTAAGTAATCAAATAAAGATGTTTTTTCTATTATCTAGAACATATTTACTTAAAATATGACTTGGGAGAGTAACGTTAGAGATATTCATTATTATTTTATCATTCTATAATTTACGTTGTTTATATACTGGTAAAAAAAACTAGAAACACATTTTTCTACATCAAGTTCTACAGTATGTAAATAAGCTGCAAATGTGCTGGGAGCTATAATGTCTTATATGCAAATTGTAAATTTTTACAGTATGTCACTATGTAAAAACATATATTATTATATCTATTATTCAGAAAGACACATACCTGTGGCGGCTTTATGTAATTATTTGTTAAAACTATGTTTATCCGGGTAGAACTTCACTTATTTATATAAACATTATCAGAGGGAATTCTGCGATTTAGGCATTCAATGATAATATACAGCCAAACCAGTTCCAAGTGCGCCACGTTAGCGCTGCTATGGAATCTTACAAGATATTTATTAGTTTAGCTTCCATAGTTTATTATGTACAAGATCACAAAATGTTTACTTACTACTCTACATAGTAAGTAAACATTCAGTGATCTTGGTCTGATATAGGATACAGTATAAGAAATATATAGATTTCAGGTAATATATACCTATTTTACATAAAAAATGAATGAACATCTTTTATGTTTTTCTATTGGGATACATGTAAACTAGTATAAATGTATTTCTTATATATTTAGATTTCAGAACTTTACAAAAAATATTTATGTAGAATTAAATAATTATATAATTATTCAAAAAAATGCAATATTTTTCTTCTGAAAAATAGAGTAGGCAGAGGAAACATACTCTCTAAAAGACAGTCTATTCCCCACTTACCACCACTTTTTCGAGACATTCGATTTAAATGGAACTCAACGCCGCTTAACATACAAATTTTCCAAGATAACTAAAAATAAATATGATAAAACTAATATTTACATTTTAATATCACGAATGGTTTATCTTCAATATCAAGTAGAGCTCGAAGTATGGTGTTCGAAAACTAATTAAGACTCAGTGAAATTCGTTTTATAACCTCTTCTGTAATTGCCGTTATAAACTTTGAACTACTATATTCAATTAAGGCTAGTACACAACATTTAACTGCTAAATAATAAAATTATATTGTTATTACATAATTTAAATAATATCTTAACTAGAAATGATTAACTTCAAATAAATGGCATTAGTGAGGCATTAGGCAGGTACCAAGCATTCCTTTTTGCCTTTATTTATTTAACGCAAATATAAGAAACAAAAGAGGCCACCATGGCGTAGTGTGCCTATATGTGAATAAAAACGTGATTTTATTCTTTTACTAGGGATTATATTTGATTATTTTCTCCTTTTATTTTATTATTTACTCGATAAGACAAATCGCGTAGTTGAGTTACGCCATTTAACACACAATATCTTGAATTTGAGCGAAAAACATATAGTTATATGTCTTGACACTTTTAAAATAAAATTATATTCTACGATGTGTCCACTACTGTATACTTTGGTTTTGTGGTTCGCGAGGATTGGCAAGTCATCAAAGAGCTGTTAGAAACACTTCAGTCTACTTACGGGGATTAAACCTTGTAACTAATTTATATTTGTAACTAGAAGAAGATTTTCAGAGGATTTATCTTATATATCGATTGGATAAGTATGATATTTTAATATAGGAATAATATGATCTTTTAAAACTGGTAGCCGTCAGAAAGAAGTAAAGTATTGTAACTTCAAACGCGATGTTGTGGACTTAATATACAAACGGAGGAGTAATTTTATTTTTCTGCTCTTATAAGACCAAGTGCGGCGTTAAATTCCGCTACTGAAAATTTAACCGCTACTGAAGATGATGACCGCTACTATTAAAATTCGGGTGGCAAGTGAGAGGAACAGAGTATCTCTACACTAGTAACGGACAATAGTAGGGTTCCACTATCTATATGGAGTATGGAGACGACTCAAGATCTCACGTATTTCTAATAAATATTCAAACTTAAAGCCATCTCCAGTAACTATAAACGTGTTTGCCCCAACTCTTAACATATTTTTGTTACCGGGGGGTAACGTATGGACCGACTTAAGGTTAATAAGGTTCTCAATTCTGACAATCAATTTTGACAATCATTTGCGGTTGATTTTCAAAGCACTGAATTGTAGACACGCCGCTTTACGTTTTATAGATATGTAATAAAAAAATATATTCATTCCATTTCTCCAATTGTAAATCGTACCGACAACTTCCACGTTTACAATCATTTGAACTTATTTTTACCTTTCACAACATTTCTTTACCATATTTCTGCAATAATCTTAGATATTCGTACCTACAAAAGTTTATGTCAGAGATACCAGTTATCATTAATATTCGTTACGCTAAGACAGGTGCGCGACTTCTGAGTGAAAGCGAAAAAATACGCGGTGTAAGCAAACATATATTTAAGCATTTTTTTCGTATATTAGTAGTAGAAAACCTCCGTTCAAATAGATTGTAGAAGCAGTCCTTTACTTGCTTCTACAATCTACCTTTGTAGATTTTAGAAGAAAGAATGAATAAAAATAATATTTATATATGCAAATAATGCAAAGAAAAATTGAAAGTATACCACTTTCCAAAGAAATATTATTTTTTACATTATACTACTAAATGTTTCGGAAATTGAATGGAAAAGGTAGAACAGAGTGTCTCAACGTTAGGATCTCACTGTCTAACCTGCTGCAGGAATAAATGGCCTTTGCTATTACAAAATATTTTTACATACAAACATGGTAAACACACAGTATTTTTTTTTTCAAAATTGAATAATTATTTTTTTAATTATATAAAAAAATACACAATGTCTTCAAAACCCGAGTAAAAAATTAAGAAATTGTGAGGCAATTATCTTGAAGGCTGTGAAAATAAATGTCATGAGATCACTTAGCAGTTGAAGTTAACCGTGATTTATAACAGTGATGCCGACGGAAGTTAGAATCTTTTTATATATAAGCCGAGCAAATTGCAGTTCCTTTTAGCTTCTGGGAGTTACGAAAATTTCAGTAGATATAGCCTTCTACGTAGCCTTAAATTTTATGGATAGAAGTTGAAATCTACATAAAAAAATAACAAATGTTTTGTTATTTTGACTAAACGTACCTCTAGCAATTTATTAAGATGTATAAATATAAAAAAAATACATCGTGTATATTATACAATTTTATTTTTTTAAGTATCAATATTTAAAATTTGAAATAATAACATTTTTAAATTACTTGTTTAGACCAACGTATAAATTATTGAAACATTTGCGAGAAAATTTATAATACATAGCTTACAATTACATAATTAGAAAAACCTAAAAGACACATTTCTCGTGTCGTTTTATTAGTTTTGTTAGATACTTTAAAAGTCGGCCTAATAAAAGCATGTTAAAAAAGATACATTTATTTTACAGCTTACTTAATATATACGTTAAAAGTATCTTACTAAAGTATCTTTTTATTATAATGAAAAGGTCACCGACTAGAAGGTAGGACAAATTACATAATAATTTCTCTGGCGAACGCCGCGTAAGTTGGAACGCAAACAAATTTAGCGGTAACCCAGTACTTGTAATAAAATATCTTAATTCCCTCTCTCTCGCACCTGCTAATAAAGGAAAAACAGTGTAGACTTAAGACGTTTTTATAATGATTAACAATTTTGAATGTGGCGTTAAGTTTCGCAGTGTCATGAATTCAAGCTGAAAGCGGAGAACGAAGTATCTCAACACTATAGCTCGCTGCCTAACCTCCTATAAGCAGAAAAACTATGAAGCTAATGAAAAAAGCAAGTCTTAAAGATAAATATCTAGCCTTTTTAAAAAAATCCACTGCCACTATCAGATGAACAAAGTGATTCTACAAGGGTTCCGTTACTTCCTTTTGATCTACGGAACCAAAAATGAAGTGTCATAACACTAGGCTCCATCGAAAGAGATATGAAGCTTTCTCCTTCTGCTCAATTTTATTTTCACTTCCCACCGAAGTTTCTATTATCTATGAACATAATTCTCACGCGCACCTCGCTAAACCCGAGATTAAGACTAAATAAACTTTTAAACTAGCTAGACTGTTTACGTCTACGTTCAACTTGCGTCAACGAAATTTTAAGCTACCATTGTGCTAGAACAAACGTACTCGTTTTAATATTTAACATGCAACCTTTTTCCTACCAAATATTTCCTGAAATAAACATCATGATTTATAAGCTCTAAGCTTTATTGTTATATTGCCTTAATAATGCGTAAGCTTCACTGTAAAATATCTTTATTTAGGTACGTTGTGTAACGTGCCAACCGTGGAACACGACAAGAGTAGAAAAGGCGATTTTCATTTGTAAGGGAGGTATTTAATATACTTTTATAATTAAAAAGATTGTTCCTGTAAAGTTCTATAGCTTAGTTTTGCTATGGTGATTTGTTTTGTATACCATACTATTTTTAATTTTAAAACGCTGTATGAAAAAATATATACGTAGTATGTATTGTATAATACAATATAGATTCTCATTGTGGACAAATTGAGGCCTGTCGTGGCGCAAACGCGACAGATTGTGGGTTTGATTCCCACTCGAGGAGATTAAATAATTAATATTTTCATTTCTTCGCTCTGGAGGCAAAGCACTGCGTTGAGCTCCACCGCCCAATACGCAATACCTCCAGAATTCGGCGTAAAATGGGAAGCGGAATGTCTTAATATTATAGTCTCTCTGCTTATCCTGCTACATACAGGATACAGCGTGAAGCTGAAAAAAAATTACAGACAAAAAAAGTTAACACTAGTTAAAGATACCCCGTTTACTACTTACATCCTAATTTTCCAGATATAGGGTGTTATTAGTTTGGAGTTATTAGTTATGAATCTATCAATGTACATTGAGCTCTTTCAACTTTCTTTTCACAAAACTACTGGACTAAGAAAGTTTCAAATTTCTTGTAGGTAAGTTAAGAAGTGTAGAGAGGAACTGTTAGAAATTCTTACGGAAATAGAAAAAAATATATGTGAAAATACATACTAAATACTTTAATCCAAGCATTTACAACAAATGTAAGCCGACAGACACAGTAAGCCCGAACGAAAGGCGATCGCGTGACTGAAACAGTTAAAATTTTAAGCCCCGTGTACTATTTCGTAGTCTATCTTTTCCGTTGCCTTATCATAAAACTATTTAGAACTTTAGCTATGTTTACTGACTTGTTAAAGATTTTTAGGAGCTATAATGTTTAATTTACCAACAGCAGGATAGGCTAGATCTGAGCATGTGGGGTCGTTTTTAATTCGGGAGAGTTTATTATTTTATTAAGAAAAAAAAACGCTGAGTTAAATTCCTTCAGAAGAGAATAGAGAACCTTTGTGTCACTGAGTAGTGAGTGTCTCTCTCTCTCTCTCTAATTTCTCGTATTATTTCACATAAACAAAAAATGTATGTAGAAATCAAGTATTTACATAATAAACAATACATTTTGCAAGTCTATTAGTTGATTGAAATTACCGACGTCAACGTCCATGTTGATTGATTGATTGACAGAAAATTGTCCACATCTGTCTCTATTATTTTTTTGGTAAATTTAATCTGTTTATAGTAAAGTACATTTATTGTGCGTATTTTCAATATTTAGTGGTGCAGGTAGAGTCTGACCTTATGCTAAGTAGTGTCTACTTTCTCTAATTTTAGCATATTTTAGAAAACATCGATATTACATGCCACACACAACGGTTATGGGTTCAAATTTCCATTTTTTTTATGAATTATTCCCTACAAAACTGGAATTTCCTATACATTTCTATAGGCTAGCCTATTTTTCACTGTAATAAAACGAAGTGTTCGTGTAGGCCAGAATGCTATTTTGTAGTAATTGCCTATGGCCATTACAGTCCACTTTGATAGCCACTTTGTTAGACGATATTCTTGATTTGTTCCAAGTTGTTGTATTGCGGACTAATTCGCAAGAAAATCTATGGGCACGTTGCAGCCAAGTGTGTATTCAAATAAATATATTTTTTTATGTTGTCTTTCTTCCCTTATTCGGTGCGCTAAACTCCGCTTGTGTTTTATGGCGGAATTCAACACCGCGCTTTAACTTAAAGGTGCGAGAAAATAAAAGTAATTTAAATGTAATCACTAATCTGTGTAGATCACACACCCATAACCATTGAATTTACGGTAAAACGCTTTCTTATTAACCCACGCGATTGTGATTGCTTCAAATTACATAATATGATATATTTTTTTTTCGTCTTAGTACAGGAACACAAGTGTGGACTGAAAAGGTCTATACGCGCGACGGTTGTGAGTTTGATTCCCACATCGGGGTATGAAATATTGAATATTTTTATTTCTTGCTCTGGAGACGAGGCAAAACACGGCGTTGAAATCCGCCAATCAACAAACAATGACTTCAAAATTCGGCAAAAAATTCGGCAAAAAACATTCCGTTCCAATTAGGAGGACTCCTATATACAAAAAAAAACAAGCTCTACTTTCAAAGCAATATGTTAAAGTAATTTTAATGTTATCGTGCTTTTACCTTAACGGTTTCGTATATGGATGAAACAATAAGCGCTTGTTGAAGTTTTCAATTAACAGCCAATGCAGCGAGCATGCAATTTACTTGTTTTTGCTAAAGTGCATTAGAACAATAATTATTATTATATTTGAATATTGGGCTGAGAGTCGTCGTTACGGCGTACGGGCGTAGTATAGATAATAATGTTATGAAATAATCTTACGTCAAATTGCAATACACTAGAGAAGCAGTTAGAGAACTGCTAGTGGCTAAGATAATTATTAATAGTAGATATTTGGAAACAAAATTCTTTGACATAATACGATAATGTCAACAACACAATCAACAAAAAAATCGGTTAATTTATTTAGTTTTTTTACGATATTTGTTTTTCATCTTGGCTTTATACTCATATAAATGTAAATTACATATAATATAAAAAAAAATCAGCTT
>FASU01002706.1:0-14055 GCA_001486225.1 Heliconius pardalinus sergestus | reverse complement strand
TATATATATATATATGTATTATACGCTTACCTAGAAATATTTCTCAACTGTGAATATATGTAATTCCAAGTTATTCATAGAATTACTTGGTTGAACAATGAACTGCAGTACAACGAAATTGAAAGCACAATAACAAAGATTTTCAAATTTACTTTTGAAATTACTATAGCAACATAATTTTATTTAATATACGAATATCATATATTACACGTAAGATTTTAATTTAAATTTAAATGAAATTCGAAATACGTTTTTTTTTGTTATTATCAAATAAAAATAATGGCTACTTTATATAATTGATCTATGACAAGTTCTTCGCTTATTGTGTTTGGAAGACGTCATTCATCCTGTCAGTATGCGTATAAGCTCCGCATAACACGGGGGTCGACGCCCGGGGGTGCGCCGGGGGCGTTTTGCACTTCCGCCTCACTGCACTCATTTCCGCATAAACAGTACCTACCTTACGTTGCTAAGAAGTAAGCCTGAAAATTATAGTGACAATTTCCATAATATTATAATTTGTAATCACTAATATTAATTATTTGCCTAATTACGTTAAGCTTGCTTTCATCTTGAGTTATTAATAATTAACCTACATGTTGATGCTACAATCTATTAAAATCGGTTCGTAAGATCTTCATCATTCTTTATCTTAGGTAAATTTAAATAATTTTAGTGGAACTAATCAGGGTTAACCGAGCAAGTTAAAAAGATGTACGCAATTGGAAGTTCCCCTTAAAAGTTTCCAAAGCGGGAGTGTGGGTGAAATAAAACAAAGGCAGGCACGCGCCCGCCGCGGCACTCATGCTGAGTGCTCTGCTTTGTGGCAGCCCTGGCGATACAATGCATTGCGCGATACATCTATACGGATCCTATCCAGCCTACAAACTCCCATGCTAAAGCTTATTACTCTCGTGACATACACTCTGCCGAATAAAATATACTATCTGATGCGTGTAAGGGAACCTAAAAAAATAATATAAAATATATTAGAGTAAAATATTGAAGTATTGCCCTAAAAACATATCTATATACATAAAATACTTATGATATGTAATATACTTAGTTAAAAAACTCAAAAAAACATGTTTTCGATAAGGATACATCGAGAAGTAATGTTCTGTTATGGAAAAAACAGCTTGAACACGGCGTAGATCATTAGAAGCGAGCACTAATGAAGCTCTCGATCGTTGAAGATGTAAGAAGCGGGCCCTGGCTGTGTTATCAGCATCTCTTCACTCGCGGATGCCGTACACGATGTACGTACCTTATGCTTAAGATTGTTAAGAGACTCTTCTGTCTTGCAAAGACAAATTTATTAAAAGGCGAAGCGTACAATCGGTACAATGCTAGTAACCATTTACTAATATTATACAAAGTTCCAAGATTCGATTAATTTTCTTAATTGTATCCGTAGAAAAAGGAAAAATAAATTAAACGCAATTATACAAAAAGTAGTCATATTTTATACATTTTCTATCTTAACTATATATTATTAAGTATTATGTTTGCATCCCCTACGTTCTCACGTGCCAATCTGAGGTTGCAAACACAACTCAGTCTAAAAAACGTCTTAGTAAAATAGTGTATGAGTAGATTTTTTACTGCAGCATTTGATTGAGGAAGTATAGCGTACAGCTCATGGAGCGCTAAGGGCTTATCGAGAGCTGGCGTGAAAGCGGCTCTTCTTTCAAAGGGGTGCTTTGTGCCAGCCTCTACAACCACTTTATACCAGGGAACATACATCCTCTAATATGAATACTTATAATGAATGCTGCACCAGATGCCAACGAGGCAATATTTAAAGAATTTACAGTTTATGTTATCTTAACGTGATCGTATAAAGGTTGACTGTCATCCTTTATCTTTTTATACATATCACAGAGTGTATCTAGTAAGTACCTATATCATCTGTTATTTGGTGGAAAGTGGAGAATGGAAGTGTCTTGTCCGAACGGAGTATCTTAATGCTAGGTTCCCAGTTTCCTTCTGCATGTCTGGCAGTGTGCGGGATACAGCGTAAAGCTAAAAATATAATATATACCTATCTACTACATACAAATGCTTAAAATAACTTCTATTAGCCAAGACTACTATTTATAACTGAATTCTCTCCAAGAAGAAAAAGAATCTAAAAACAGTTTTTTTATCCCAAATATGCAATAAAAATAAAGTCAAGCGTGGGTTATAAGATCAATCAACTACATAGTCATCCTCTAATCCAGTTCTAATGACGCAGCAAGAGGAAATGTTCTCGAGGCAAGTCGGGTTCCAGAGGAAATGAGTTCAATTTAACATTATCTCGGGGAATTGACTGCCGTGTCCTCGTCGTCGGTTACGTTAAATTATTATATTCACAGTACGTAAAACAGGATTGATTTAGGATAGGGATAATATATTAAATTGTAGGCGTTTATAGTGTGCCCTTCAGTAACGTTTTGTATTTAATTAATCTGTAATATTCCCTAAATTATTATTTAGATATATTGATAAAATAAATATTAAACTTAAAACTTAAAAAAAAAAGCACTCAAAAAATAAAACAAATTTCAATGTTAGTACACAAGAAACACCAAATATCATATAAATCGAAATCACGTATTCAATAACTGCATATTAAATAATTAATTGTTATATTTTTTCAGCTTCACGATGTATCATGCTTACAGCAGGCAGAGGAAACCTAGTTTTAAGATACTTCTTTCCCCATTGTCCGCCGAATTCTGGAGGCATTGCGTGTTGAGTGGTGGAACTCTACCACGCGCTTTGCCTCGACACCACAACCTGTCGCGATTATAGTCACACGCTTGTGACCCTGCACCACGACTGGTCTCGAATTAATTTAAAGTTATTATATCAAAAATCTATTAGTAATATGCCAATATTAGAAAATAACGTAAATTATTTATGTTTTACAGAGGGTGCGACGACGTACAGCGTTCTTTGGAGCTACTAGATCAAGTGCTAAGTGAATACGACGAAGGAGAACCGCGGTCGCTGGAGGTGCGTGCGCCTCCCACGCCAGCCACCCCGGCAACCCCTGCAACACCGGCCACCGACGACGACTCACCACTCGCGGGGCACACTTCCGAGGATGATGGATATATGAGCATGAACGGCAGACGGTACGTACGAGCTATGTGTTTCTTGAACCTACTAAATTGCGTGCTTTGGAACGATGAAAAATGTTAAATAGGAAGGATAAAATCAAAATAATTAAATTTAGTTTAGAAATGTTACATAAGTAAGAGCATGATTTTCTAAGCTTCACGCTTTATTCTGCACTTGGCATGGTAGGCAGAGAGAAACTAGCATTAAGAGGTAAGGCATCGTTCCTCAGTTTCCGCAGAATCTTCCATATATTGCGTGTTGAGTGACAGAATTTTACGCTACGCCTTGTCTTGTTATCAGAGCAATGAAATGTAAATCTTAAGTAATTCATTCCTCAAACTGTAAATTGAACTACAACCGACGTGTTTTCAGTCACACCTACTGCCACTGTGCCATGTTGGCCCAATTAGATTGAATTTAATATTCAAAACATATATTATCGTGACATAGTAGTAGGTGCTACAATATTTGTAACAAATTGACTCAAGTTATTAAACAAAATCATATTATAATTTTACAGAGCGAAATTCGCGCTAGGATTCCGACCCACCGAGGAACGTGAGGAGGGTTCGCCACCGGATCCACCATCTCCGCATTCACCGCCGCCACCTGAAGAAGCCCAAAGAATAATTTCTACATTATTACCAAAGTAACTATCGTCATTGAAATGTTTCTTTTGTCTTAGACTAAGTAATAAATTTATATAAAATATATTATGTAATACTATATAGTATATATTTTACACACTCTTACATTTGTAAGCCATCCAAATATGTGAGCCCCCAAGTGGTTAATGTTAGATTAAATTTATCACGGAAAGCTAATGAAAAAAAAATATTTAATAATAATAACGTATGAAATATTTTTAATTGGCATGATCAACTAATTAATAACATCAAATATATTTTTCAGAGTATCGCCTGCGAATTCTGCAAAGCGAACCATTTCAGTTGAACAATGCGAAGCTGAAGAGAAATTGGATTCTCTTATAAGTATAAACGGAGTTACAACTGCAACTCAAACTACATTTGTAAGAAAATTTATGGTTTTCCTTAATTTAGATAAAAAAATAAAAAAAATAATAAAAATTTTTTTCGTTTTAGCCTAAAACCAGACATCAAAGGCCGTATGGATGGGATAAAGAAATAGAAACTAATGGTTTCCAATTACAGCAACCGCCTGTACACCCATATAAATTTTCGTCCTTGCAACACGGAGCACGACCAAATAATCCGGAAATCATACCAACTTGGCTTCCGCCAAGACATTCGGCTCCACCTGTTAATCTTAAAAAATCTCCTAGTTTTGAAAATCCACCCGTATTTCCATTTATGGGTTTTTCTAGTGAATTTAATGACAAGCCTTATAATGAACATCCAGTAACAATTTACCCTGGACCTAATATACAATACAATCGACAGTCACATTCCCCGACATACAAGATATCTCCTTCAAACAACAAAAGCATAGAGAAAAAGAACAGTATGAAGCGTGATAGTAGATCTGATGGGGAAATGTTATCACCAAAGAGTAAAATACCTCCTCGTACTCTCGCCAGTTCTATGGAAAGGCATAGAGAAGTGTGTAGAGGATCTTCAGAGGATATAATGGATTGCAAGAGAGGTGATGATATAAACGACGAAGAACACTTTTCAGATGATTCATTAGAATCTTTTCCACCTCCTCCCGCAGTGAGCACGCCTTCGAAACGTAATTCCATAGCCTGGGAAGTGTCTCTCGATGGTGACGATCCTCTTCTCACACCAGGCAGTACAAAGGTATTATTTTCACTGTTTAATAATATTTAATAATATTTCATGTCAATGTCAAGACATTAAATAGTAGAGATATTATTTACGTCACGTAAGAAAATGTATACAAATTACTTTTAATTACGCTAAAAGATACTCAAGCCCTTCACTACCATTACTCACACTCATTAAATAAAACTTCAGATAAGTCGCTGGTGGTTTAAATCGTTTTAGTTTTTGATTAATTAAAGAAAAGCGTAGACGAAAATATAGAATTCGCAATAATCGCATAAGTTAGGTTCCACGTAAATCTAAATTGCAAAAGTTTAATTTTATGAAATATTCACCTTGTAATAATAATAGAAACAAAAAATAATTAGTACAAAAGTAGTACAAAATATAATTTTATATTTCTCAGTATGTGCCGATTATAAAAAACGTTATGTGACTTAGATCAATTTGTTCGTCCAATTATCCAGAACATGAAACAAACTTTGAAAACAATTTATGTAATAAAATTATTGTATATTACAGGTCATTGGACGACGAAGAAGGAAATCTGGAGATCAGTCGCACTCAAGCACAAGTTCAATTCCACAAAGATTAGATGAAGATTGGGGAGAAGAATACTGGCCTCCACCGCCACCAATTTCTCAATGTGAACCACTCGCGTCTCCTATTTCAGATGCAGAACCAGAACATCGCCGTACACAAGATTTAGCATGTGGCACATATGTCATTCGTAAGGGAAAAAACAGAAAACAATTACCTGCTCTTAATAAAAATAGTAGTAACAAACCACAAAATTCTAATAATCTCTCACAAAGTCATAGCTTAAATAGAAGTATTGATAAATCTATAGACGGATCTAGTATTTCTATAAGTGGTTCAGGATCTGTGGGTTCCTATAATTCTAGGCCGAGCTCGGATTTAAGCTTACCTCAATCAAGATATAGTGCTGACTTAAATTCAAGATTGAGCCGTGAACTTAATACACCTAATTCAAGATATAGCATCGACCTTTGCACTCCAAATTCTAGATTAAGTAAAGAAATAACTTCACCTAAGTCGAGGTTAAGTTTAGACCTCAATAACGCCCAAGAAAGATTCAACCCAGAATATTATGGTCATAGTCCTAAAAGTAGACAAAGTGACAAAGGTATTCCTAAAAGTAGCACTCAAAGTAAATTATCTCCACAGAGTAGGTTTACAGATTTCAAAAAATATTCTTCTACATTTGATAATATTCAATCCTTAATAAAAGAAGGAAAAGTTGAGGAAACTCTTCAAACAGAATGCAATGAAACCGTGGGTGAGCTTACAACAGTACCTCCTAATATGGTTCGCGTCATATCCCTCCCGAGTCTCGGGGCAGAAGATAGCAATAGTGCAAGTCGCCAAGCTCTTATAACAACCGTCGAAGAAGAAGAAGACCAAGAAAGTGGTGAACCAGATTCTAGTGGAGAAACTTCACCACTACGCAAAATTGAAAACAATATTAGCGCTATATTAAGCCAAGGTCGGGACCAAAAACATTTTACACCTTACATACCAAAAGACTGGAATATCCATAAGGATGAATACTGTGATGATATATCTAAAGATATCTTAGAAAGCAATTTCCGCTATAACTCTAGAGAAAAACAAAAAAGGCATGACATACAAAAATCGTCTAGCCATAATGAAATACAAAATCAGAGGTCAATAGAGCGTCGCGATCGATCGTCAGGTAGGAGGTCAAACAGCATGCATAAATCAACGAGCGCCAAAGACGTGCCAGTAAGTTTGATGCGTCAGCCCTCGTCCTCAGATTCGGCAGTGTCTAGTGGGGGCGATTTTCCCCTCAATGTACAAATTGTGGAACATCCCTACAGACATAATCAGCTGCCTTCCTCGCCGAGTATGGGCCACGAAATGGGACCATTACCACAAACTCCAGAATCTCCTAAATTTCCACCTTTACCCCCATCACCAGTACAAGAAGTAGATGATGAATATACGGAAATTATGCAGCCAACAAGTAGACGACATGGGAAGAAAGCTGACACTCTACCGACACCTACCATGGAATCTAGAAGAAGGTAAAATATATTTATATTTTTAATTAAAATGTTTTTTTATATGTACAGGATATCGTTAAACTACTGCTAAACTATTTTTATTAAAAAACGAGTGCAGAATGCTAATAATATTTTAAATAATGCTTAATTATTAATATCAAACTTATGTTGTCCCGAAGTAAAATGACATTTTATATAACAGGCCTTCAGAACCCCCAGCGGTGCCGCCGCATCGTGACACAACAAACAGCCTTAAGACGAGATCCATGGAAACCAGCTATAACAAAAATAGAAGAAATAGCAATTTCAAAAGTGGCTCCACTGATAGGAGAACATTACCAACTGGTAAGATTTTTGTAGTTTTACAGACTTTGGATTACTAGTACATATTGAAGGAACTTACTTAATTTTCAAATAAAATTTAACATGTTTGAATCGTCAATATAAAAGATAAGTTTTTAGAATTAATTTAATTGAATATAAAAGATAAATTTATAAAATATTTGTTATATTAACAATTAGTTTTATATTTCAGACACAGGGGCAAGTGGTGCGAGGCGGAGAACGTTGCAGCGTCAAAACAGAGAGACCAACGTGCGCGGTCAGCTGCAAACCTCAGCGAGTTTGCCCGAGACGCCGGTGTTCGCTCGAGGTTGCGACGTTCCGCGTACGCCACCCAGGAACTCTACTGGCCCGCCACGAAATAACACCATGAGTTCCATACAAACGATAGGTTGGTTTTATAAAATCTTTTGTTATTAAACTTGAGAATCAATCAAGATATCTAATTCTGGAGAAAAATGATTAAAAGCTTTATTTGATTCAAAATTTCTAACAACCACTTTTTACCTGCCTGCGCGATACAAAGGAAAATAATGTGTTTTTATGTAGCGTTGTAGAGGTTAAACGCCTTGGCTAATTTTGATGACTTTTACGCCTATCGATTCGTCTTAACCTTGCGAGTGTTAACACGTGACAACAATCAGAACTGAACAGAACTGATTGGCGAAGACCAGTGGCCCTATTTACAAAATAAAAAATATATCGACGAACTACGTCAAATAGGGTATCGTCGAATACGAATATTCAAAAAACGATTGCTAGGTTTCTGTCATAATTTTCTATTTAAGTAGCAGTCCAGGTTATATAACTAAAATTGAAATCATCAAGATATAATATTCGAAGTTAATAAATCGTAGCAATAAAATCTTCATAAGAGAAACATGTAAAATTTATTATAGGTAATTGGTTGAAGTAAAGTTTGCGGCTGTTAATCCAAATGAACGAAATCAAAATTACCTCTGTCTGGTGAAAAAATATAACATATCCTTGAATTCCACTACTCAACACAATGTCTCGAAAATTGTATGGAGTATGGAGATCGGAGTGTCTTAACACCTTACTATGCAGGATGAAATGAGAAAATGAATAATCTTTTAAATTGTTTAAAATTAAATAAATATTATACTTAATTTATAATATTTTAACCCAGGAAGCAGTGCAACATTAGGAGGCTACGGACGAGGTTCTATAATGGGAGCGTCGGGGGTGTGTACCGGCGCTGACCTCCTCCGCCTCGGCGGACCTCCGCGCGGCTGGTACCCCCGACAACGAAATAGGTAATAAATTGAAATAATTTCCTATTTTTGTGTAAATTACCTACATATAAAAAAATATTACTCTTTTCTAAACTAGAGTCATCTAGTTTAGAGAAAGGTCTATTTACAGTAAAAAAAAAATTATATACCACCGATATTTAGTAAGAATACATTTTAATGAAATCCAACGTTTAGAACACTTTGCTGTGTTCTAGTAGTATAATAACGTGGTTAAATAAATTTAAAAAACTTGCGTAGGTATATTTAAAACCTGTAAAAATCGCGAAAATCAAAGATTTCATTATTTTTTAAAGTGATGTAATATATGACTACGAAAGACTACCAATTTATCTGTACCATGAACAATAGCAAATAATTCTAAATTGCAGAATTTAAATAGCTGTATAGTATAGGACGATAAAACCATAGTGGTCTAGCGGCATTACCACTCACTATCAACACGTCATTTGTTATAACTCAAGGGAACGAATTATTTTTATTGGCTCTGGTAAAAAGACAAAATGCAATGTTGAGTTCCGCCACTCGAAAGTTGGGCGAAAGTAGACAACGGAGTGTTTCAACACTAGGTTTCCTAACTCTAAACCGCTATATAGGGTTACAGGAAGTAATAAATATTATAGAAATACTAAAATTCGTTAAGATTAAGCGCAAAGATGGTAGCTTATCTATGATTGCACACTGGCATTGAAATGACCATATGCATCTCACGAACCACACACGTCACGTGCATTACAATTCTTATAAATGCTTACTTCTTGCACAATTATTCACTTCTAGTTTTTTCTTTACATTCATTCTAATTTATGTTAATTTATAAAAGTTTTCTGATATAATAGATATAGCCTATTACTTAATAATAAAATAATAATAATATACGTAGGTGTCCTTTAAATGTTGCAAAACATATATTTCTAGAATTGAAGAATAAATATAAAACGTAAAAAGGATAAGCATTGTTGTATCATTTAATGTAAATTAGTATGGAAAAATCTTACATGTTATACATAAGGTAATAGACGTCATTAACATTCCTTAGCAACGTAAGCAAATAAGGCGTTCTACTAAAATAAATTTATTTTCTATATATATCTATATATAAATTTATTTTCTATATATTTTTTCTGTATCTTTGGAGATAAAATAATCTAACGTACCGTCCGGGTTTAATTTTTAGTTATTTTTTAACCGAATTCCGTAAGGGCATCAATTCGACTGTATTTTTTTATGTTTGTCACCTCAGACTGACTGACTAATTTTGACCGGGTGAACCGATTTCGATGATTCTTTTTTTATTTGAAAGCTGGTGCTTCCCGTGTACTCTCAGTAATTTGGTTCATTGCTGAGAAAATCACCAGCAAGTCTTAAATTTGCTTTAAATATATGCTCGACAAATAAGCTATTCGTCACTTAATATCACGACAACCGGTCGATGATTCTTTGGAGTGGAATGGACTTATATTACTTTCTAAATAAATGGTCCAACTAATCGGTATACAGTCTCAAAGGTACTGCGATTACGTCTTTAGTATTTTTTTATGTCGAACTCTCATAATAACCGCAAATATTAACAATTACTATATTGGTAAAATTAAATACAAAATATTACAAACATTTTCAAAAAATCAAAGGGCTTTATATTTAAAATTATGAGATTAAAGAAGAAGACAACAAATTAAAAGAAGAGGAAATATACTTTCAAATCTTCTTGTCTTCTTCTTCCTGGCAGTACCCCTTATTTAGCAGGTATATCTATAGACAGAATACTTCAACCTATATTTTTTATAATTGTAACAGGCCAGCCTCAACAGAGCACTTAGACAGAATAACGACGTCGTCTAAGATGGCCTCCGACCATCCTGTATCATGGGACAACTCAGGTGCTCGTAAACCCCTCACATTGCCGCCGAACCTAACGCCCAAGTTCTTCCAGAAGTCGCCAAGAGAAGCACTGAGAAGAGTCACAAGCTTACTTATACGAAAAGGTAAAATATTTTTTTAAATATTTTTATTATACAGGAATAAGTATATCTTTCGAGCCGTAGTCTATTTTGGATGGATATAAATAAGTTTCATTAGGAATCATTAAAATGCTCCCATAGTAATTCTACAGTACTGTTGTGGTGGGTCTGATCATTTACGTGGACAGTGTCGTATAAAAGAAGGGAAGGGGGACTGTGTGTCATCGAGTTTCGCCGCCGCGGCATTGAGCTCCGCCACAGAGGGAACGGAATGTCTTAACACTAGGTTTCCTCTGGCTACTCTGCTGTTTGCGTGCATTTATACATTGAATATATAACATACTTACGAGAATGTTTCTTATACGTATATTGTTTCTTTCAACTGCTGCTTCAATTTAAAATATTTTTTATTCTATATAAGTACTTAGCGATTAGTAACATTCAATGTAATAGTAGAATGTAAAATAACGCTTATTCAAATAAAATATGAAATTGGAAAATTTTAAATTCATGGAAATAGTACCTATATCTCGAATAATCAGCAAGTGGAAATAAACAAATAATAATCTTTATGTTCGTATTAACCAATTTTACAATTTGTCATATCTAATCTAATTAAATCACTATTAGGTGAATCATATTTAGCTTTAGATTATCATGCATATTTATATCCTTTTTTAACGAATTAAGGAGTGTCTACTTTAACTACTTAGTTACCTAGTTTAGTAAAGAGCAGCCGACTTGAAAGAACTACTACTCGAGTTAACTCGAGTTAAAAAAGTTGAACTCGAGTAGAGTAGCACCGACCGACGATATGAGCTCTACAGTTACATTGTCTCTGTTCTCTCTTCCATGTCTATCTTCCGGTATGTCTATAGTTTTTTTAAAACATTGAAAATGCAACAAAAATCTTTTCCACCTTGAACGCATTTAAAAGCAACTGAAATGTATACTAAACTAAAAAAACTAGAATGTAATTATTAAATTTCTTACCAGTTATTTCACAAATTGACCTACATAAATAAAAAAACGCGATCCGATTAACCTCTACAATTATATATTCTTACCATTCTGCGTCCTCTTAAGGAATTTCCGTTACACGTAGAACTATACTAGTATCAACCTACCCTGTACTACTGGACATTGTTAAATACATTCTTCATTTATCGAACTTCTCGTTAGTTACCGAGTTATTCGTGATAAAATGTGTGAGAAGTATATTTATTTAGTAAAGGAAATAATAGGAAATAGTATCCATTATAAACGTAATAAGAATATAATATCCTAACATTGTATCACAAATCATAATAATAAAAAAATAAAACTGAAACAATTAATTAAAATTTATTTTTAGTTCTCACTGTCGCTCATAGATGGCGCTAGGTTAACAGATCCATAATTACACATTGCATTAGAAAATTTTACACATTTGTATAATATTTTAAAATTTGTATAACAATTTTAACTGTTTTATAAAACAACGATATATTATTATATGTTAAATATATGGAATTAGACCACACCCTATCGCATACATGAAATTTCCCCAATATGAATAACATTTCCAACATTTGATAACTTGCTTAACTTAATATTTCAAATATGTATTTAGAGTAAGAAAGTCACTATTGTTTCTATAATTAATTATATATTTATCAATTAAACAATTAAATTAAATTATTTAAAATTTTAATTAAGTACGTACATATATATATATATATATATTTGCATTAAACAGACACATGTGCTTCTCAAAGAAGACTATCAAATCGTTTGTGGGCTTAAATAGGTACTGTAATTGTTCCAATCTAAATAACAAACCTACACGTTCGTCCCGCGGAACAATAACACAATAAGGCGCTAACAATCGGTTGGGGGACCTCAAAAGTTCGGCTGCACAATAGCATCCCGCATACAATGGTGACTCTGGTACCTGCGACATCAATATGTGCATAATAGTGAGCGTGCAGTGAATCAGCCGTCGTCAGCCGCTGCTCAGAGCTCGTGACTCACCTCGTGACATACGCGGGGGAGACGCCAGTACAGCCATATCCCTTGATTAAAGGATAACCGAAATATTTATATATATTATTATTTTTGATTTAAGCTTCATTTATTTCTTTTAAGTTACAATAAATTATCGTTTCAAACCACAGTCGTATCGCCACAGAATAGTCATGTCATCCCAGAAATTTTATAACAAAAAATTAACCCTGAAAAAAAAACCTTTACACGAACATATCTGTTCTAAAGTCCAAGTCCTCTTGGAAAATTTCTCTAGATACGCCCATTATTATGTATTATGTAGGTAGGTATATTAAATTACGCAGGATATATAACAGTTTTGAAAGGCTTACTGACTTGTTGGGACTTAATGTTCTACGTACAAAAAGCGTATGTCCGCAAACCGGTCGCTGCCAAAGATGGCAACTGGTCGGGCTTTGAGGCCGCGCGGCCGCCCTACATATGACCACTCACAGTACAATGTTACTACTCTCATAGAAATGCTCATTACTCAGACATGCTAGGTGTAATTGTTAATTCGAATTATATGCAACTTTCACTAAAGTACTAAACGAAAACTTTCATCGAGATGTATTCTCGTAGTAAGTAAATTCTTTGGATGTAGGCCAACACCAATTTATTAAAATGTTTTGAAATATATTTTGCTTATATTTTACTATAAAAAAGTAGTTTAAATAGATTTTAGGTATTCTTTAATAATATTTGAACATATGTTTTATTTATTTGAAATGAGTATTACTTATACGTAGATACTTACATATATCTAAAAAGTAAAAACAAAAATATTTGCTATTATCCAGTATTGAGATAATATAATGGTATCTAATGGCTATATATTTCGAAGTACTTCTTTTCTTATCGTTCATTTCCAATTCATATTGGCTGATAATGTCCTACATCACTTACATGATAATATAATCAAATTATGTTCCTGTCTATTTAAGGGGTATTACATTTACCTAATGTACCTTCAGATATCCTCACAGCGTAAACTTCTTCTACTAATTGTTAATTTCTATTTCAATAACAACAAACACAAATAAAAATATTTTTATTTCAATAATTTTCTTATTATAAGCGTAGACCTACTAAAGTCTAATCATACTTTATACTAATATTTTAAATATGAATATATTGTAAATGTAAGTTTGTTTGTTACGCATTCATGCCAAAACTATTTAATTGATTATCAAGAAGCTTTGTACACATATTTGTTGTGTTATTAGAAAGGACATAGAAACTTTTTATTATAAAATATTATAATTTGATTATAATATAAAATAAAAGGATAGAATTCGAATTATATGTTTTATTAAACTCTATACTAAGACCTAGTAATACGTTTATTAGAATTGTAAAAATGGCTTCCCCTATATTCATTATTCTGGTGCTGGTCCCTTCTGCGCATTGTCGGCAGCTCGCGGCGCGCATGCAAATGGCGACACATCCGTCTCCGACCAAATCTATGACTACATCCGGTCGATGGAGCGATACACCTAACGTAAAAGCTTCTAGTATTACATTCTTGCAT
>FASU01002704.1:0-12065 GCA_001486225.1 Heliconius pardalinus sergestus | reverse complement strand
AACACCATTAAAAAGCACAATGACGAAAATCTATTTGTTAACATTTCGTTTGACAATTGATATATAGGCGTACTATTTAGACATAAAGAACTCAAAATACAAGAGAGAGGTACAAAAGGACGTGCAGGCGAAAATAAATCGAGGTAATAATTTTAAGTGTTTAATAAAAATGGTAACAAAATATGATTGATGAGACTGTGATGCTATTACATTTTTTTTCCAATTAATTAAGAATAAAGTGGGACTCGTAAAAGTAATAAGATAAAAAATAAATTTATATAAGAAAAATCAATAAATACCTAAATATAAATAAAGGCATCGATTTTGGAAAAATCTGGAATTTTGTTACGTTGTTATTGATAAGCCTTACACTGTATTCCGCACAAAGCATAGAAGGCAGAGAAAACCTAGAAACCTAGTGTTCCCTATTAAGATACTTTCGTTACCCACTTTTCGCCAAATTTTTAAAGCTGAACTACTATTCAGCCTAATATGTAAAATACTTTTTACCACACATAGAAAAAGAAAAACTATGTTTTTTTAAAAAAATAGCTAACTATAAACTACATTAAGTGATGTATCTTTCAGTTTTCGAATTATAAAAGTGCCGTTTTCAATAGTTGCTACTTAGAAGCTTCAACTAGATTTTCAAAGAGGGTAACACCTTGATTTATTGGCCTTGAATTCCCCGTCGTGGCGTCCGACCAACTTTGCTAATTAAGAGAAAGATTAATTTCCTTTCCTTTAAACAATTTCCCCAAAAAGTAGCAAATTCAATCTTTTTTAATTTATAATATTAAGTTAATCTGACAGTCTTAATTACAGCCTCTAGATTATAGATGGATTTCTTAATATAATAAACATTTTATAGTATGTACTAATAGTGATAATTGTTTTAGTTTTTGTAATTGTATATATGTATATAGAAAGTTAGTCCATAACTGAATATGCGGGAAAAACCGTTACAAGGCAGTATTACTGTATACATATTTGGTGGCTTCGGTAGTCTTCTCTTATTAGTTTGTTAACAAAGTTTCGCTGATGTTGGCGCTCCATTTAAGTAGTACAATAAAAATATCATTTTTATTCTTTGTACATAAAATTTAGAAATCAATATAAAAATAGGTAATCTTTGTTTTTTAATGAATATTAATTCCAAACCTTAGATTACCAAACTAAAGACATAGACAATCAAATTTGAGAGGCCAATCGTGGTAGTCACAAGAGTGCGAGTTTTCATTTCCTCACTCTCGTAACTCTCCTTTTTGAGTCAACGGAAAAAACAACTTTTCAAAGTTAACAGTGTGCAATGAAGTACAAATAAATAGTTATTATATTTATTTTCAATGAAATATCTATAAATTGACGATTTTTCCATTTTTTTCTTTATTTATATTGTAAGTTCTTACTTTGTATCAAATTTCATTCTTGTATGCTATAGGTTATAATTACAAAATGCAGCATAATCGATGCATAAAGCCTAGAGCTAATGGCATTTTTTGTTTACCAGCTACCGGCCTTCACCTTTATAAATAACGTGTTACCGGTTTATCCATCACCCTGAAGTTTGATAAAAAATATATTTTATAATAATATTTTATTTAACTATCGGCTCTGTAAAATATTATATTTTCGGTGGCCCAAGAGTAATATTGTAAGCGAGATTATAACTTAAAGTATAAGGGAGAAGTTGGAGCTTATAAGATTTCGTATGTTGATTGTGGGCTTAATACAAAATGTTCATTGAAATGAAATTTATTAAATATTACTTTATGGAACTTTTTTTATATATAATAAGTAAGAGAAATACAAAATATTAAATATATTAATGCAATATATTCCAATATTTTAAATTTAAACTACGCAGCAAACGATTGAGGATCAAATTCTAAATATTTTATTCATGAAAATTTTGTTTCTAACCATATCAGCGTAGTAGGCACGTATCAGACAACACACACTACGGTGTGGATTCAAATCATATTCTCTAATCTAGCATGCTGCGCGGCGTTTAGTTCCGCAGCTCCAAACTCATTCTACGGCAGGTGGAAAGTGAAAAACTTGTCCTATCCTAAGTAGCTTAGACTTTACCATATTTTCCAGAAAGCTAAACAAAATACAATATACTAAAAATAGCTCAAATAAGCAGTCAATATACAAATAACAGCGTTAGGGTTCCGCAGTACCTAATAACACAATGAGGGCAAATTATTACCACGCTATAAACTCATTTGCTACCGCGTCCATAATCTTGCCTCGGAGTAGTTAGTTTCTCATTAAACGGAACGAACAGATACGGTGGCGGGCCAAGTTATCTATTAATATATTTTAGGTGTACATTGAAGGTTCTGGGATATTTTATGGGATTATGTACATGTGTGTTTTTTAACAGTTTTTTTGTAAGAGAAGGAAGTTATCAATTAGACTAGATTTTTTTGTTGTTGCCTCAAAAATTTTTATTGGGTTTCATATGGATTTTTTTTTGGGTTAAGAATCATCAAAATCGGTTTGATTTTGATGATTCTTTTTTAATGTGAAAGTTGATGCTTCCCGTGGGGTCCCCATTTTAATTTGGTTCATTTGTGACAATGTTATCTATGAGAAAAACACATAAGACTTAAATTTGCATTTAGTAAGTGCGCGACAAATGGACGAATAACTCATTATCACACCAGCTGATTTTGATAATTCTTTTTTTATAGGAAACGATACAAAAGGATACACACTTCAAGGGTGGATTGTTGTTAGTTTGGTTATGTTCTAATTATGAGTTCCAATGAAGTCGCTTTTTTTGTTAAAAACTATAATTATAGAATCGCTATATATATAACTTAACCATACCTTAACTAGTACTCAAATAAATATTTAACAAAAAAAAAAATATTTTACATACACAACTCTCAATGTATATCGAACATTGAAACACCGTCGCTCAAGGAGCAATACAGCTTATACTGTATTGTATTGTAAGAAGGAGTGTTAGCGTGTTACTTCCAAGGTATTAACATAGGCTTATAGCGTTAATGAACCACGAAACTCCATCGAATGTACGTGTTTGATTTAGATTACACATATTTCTGCATGTGGAATTTATATTTAGTGTTACCTATGTTATTAATATTTGGATTAACGAAATTATTTGATCACATAATATGGCGGTGGCATATTGAGTATTAATTATAATGTTATAAGGAATAAGTTGTACTTATATAATAAGTGATTAGTAATATATATAAGTATGGGTTTAAACGATTTTCTCCCTTAGGCACAATCATAATTATTGGGTTGATTGTACTCGTGTATTTTTAACAAACGTAGCACGATTTGAACCCGCTCCTCTGTGATACTATCAAAATCAAAATGTTTTATTTTCTAACCTTAGTGTGTTAAAAAAGCTATTAATACTATTCTGTCTTGGCAAATGATCATTCTTAGCACCTTTGGGTAATGCACACACACAAAAATCTCCCTCCAACGTAAATAAGTTCTCTAATAAAAACATATGGCTTAGTTATTCATCAGTTAGAGTGCTTGTTTGAAATCGTTGTATATTTAAAAAAATATTTTCCTATCTTTAGTGAGGAATAACACTTTAAAATATGAAAAATTATAAAAATTCTATAACTGATTTTTAAACTCAACAATAGCCCAAGTAGCCTAACAAATAACAAACAAATATAAAACTTTGAGTCCACCAGCAAAGTGCTATCTTTAAATAAACATTTATAGACCATCACAAGACTGTCACATCCAAGTGGCTACGGAATTATTGCTCAACTTTCCAAACTTACCTACTCCTGTCGTAACTTAAACGGAAGTGTCTCGATGTCTGAAATGTCTCGGAACAAAAATAAGACATAAACGTCATTCGATTGCTGTTCAGTTTACCTGATTTTTGGGTCTATTTACTAGTTAATTTAATTTATTAGGGTTCCGCACCTCACCAAGAACCATTATAGAATGACTTTTCTGTCTCTCTGTCTATCTGGCGGTCATCCGTCGATCTATCTAGAAAATAAGAAATGGTGAATGGATGACTGAATGATAAATGCACTTACATAGTGCTTTCTCGTTCACGTTATTCTTGATTTCTTAAAAAATACTAATAATATTTAAAAAATATTTTCAACACATTTTAAACCTTAACAATTTTCTTTAAAAATTCTCATCTCAGCACCACTTTTTCCAAGGAAGCATAAGAAAAAGGTATTTTCCATTTACTAAGATATTTGCATTCACCTAGAGATTTAAAGTTAAAAAAAACTTCTATAGAACATTACTGGATCTTAGAAAAAAGATGGCTGTGGGAAAACGATTTTCTTTATAAATGGATTTCCCGAAGCTGGTTTTATTCTACGTATACGCGAACATTGGACGTACGCACATCGAATTCAGATCACTGTGCCGCTACCACTTGATGGGGTTTTGATGTCAGCATCGCCAGTACTTATTTCGAGCTCATTGATTATTCTGTTTTAGATATAACCAAGGGTCTTTTTAGGTATATAAATATTTAGCTTTTTTAAAACGTTATATCGATTATTAGAAAGCAATCGTGGAGGTGAAGCCACGATTGGCCTCCTTATAATTTATCTAGCGTTCGACTGTTAATGCGATGGGTAGTGGGTTCGATTAAAAGCGCGAAAATAAAAAAAAGAAAAAAAATCAATAAAACGTAAGGTTTTTACACTATTTTTATCTTTGAAGATATCAATATAAGGATCAGGAAATCTTATAAAAGACAAATTTACTAGAAAAAAAACACTAGAAATCTATTATTATTATTTAATAGTTAATTTATTATTTCAGCAAATGTAAAATGTCTAAAACTTTAAGTGAAATACTTGTAGTTTTTATTTTTACCAGTTCCCAGAGACCAATCTCAGTTCTCGTAGTCGGCGGATAAGGAAGATATTTCAGATACCGCAGTAACAGTTCTGTTGAGTTTGCACTTTACTAACAAGATCTGAACAAAGTCGAACGTTTCCATTCAACTGGATATACTCGTATATTTCATTGAATAACTGTGGTTAGATAATTAAAAGTAATTAGTCAATATAGAAATGTGTATTTGGTTGTTCTCTTAATTGTTTTAGCAGAGAAGAAGTAGAAGAAGTAGAAGCCTAGTGCTAAGACACTCCATTCTCAATTATGAAGATAATATTATTAAGATTTCATATAATTGTTATTATTTTCAAATATTTTATTAATTAATTAAGTCCTTACACCCTAAATAAACACCTTTATAAATAGTATGTTTAGCTAACAGCGATTCATCTGCAGCCTAGTACCTACCTAATTACTAAATAGTCTAATGGATGAAATGGCCTCATTAGCGTTGAGTGGTTGCTGCATAGAAGACCTGCATCGATTCAAAAGTATTAGAAATCTAGTTAATGCGTTAATATATTATATTTATAATTATAATTATATTTGACTCTAATTGTAGTTTTGTGAATTTTAATAAAGTTTCGAATATTTTTTTCTAATTAATACAGTTGGTCGCTATTGAGAGCGAGAGCTTAAAATTCACTTTTGAATTACAGAAAAATGTTTGTAAAATTATTTTATCTTAAAAAAATTAAATTATATCACTTAACAAATGATAATAAATGTATTTTTTTAAATAAGCCAGGCCAAATTTATTTTCTGAAATAAAATTATCTTAAAATTCAATGATATTCTAAGTGACCGGTGCAAGTAATAGGTATGTTTTGGTCACTATGCACTTAGCTCGCTGGATCACGTAACATTTTCATTGCACTGGAAAAATTTATATTATATTATACTAGCGTATTATGGTTTACCTTATTTGAATATTATAGTTTTGCTTTTCCAATGTTACATTGTAGCTGATATTGAACAAGCTATGTTTTAAAAATATGTTATTAAGATATTCGTTAATATTAAATACTGTTAACTATGGAAATAATTGCTAAAATTCAACTAATAATGTTGTAAGATTTTTTGAAATTTTAATAGCTTCGCACTGTATCCCGCACGTAGAAGGGTAGGCGGACGAAACCTGGGAACCGTAATGACATTCCATTCACATTCATTTCCTCTACGACACTTCTTTTCTCCACTTTTCACCGAATTTTGAAAGAGTTGCGAGTTTAGTGACGAAACCTTGCCTCGTCAACGTGTTACGTAATTTATGGATGACCCCTTATAAATGTTAATTGTTCAGCTGAAAACGAGCTAGAAATCTATTTTCAATAAATTGTAATTAATTGTAAAGCAGTTCTTTATATTTTAGCAGTAGAGAAGTTAAAACAAAATAACATTTCCCACAAAACTGGTCACCCGCTGAGACTCCAAATGCGAAACTTACACATTCTACGTCCGTGTTTTATCGAATTTACACATTTCAAAAATCCAATCGGCACTCGTGAACGAAAAATGTCACTGGAAAATAGGACTTCATAATACAAGTGGAACGTGGCCTGGGCAATATGCTGACGTAGCACTGTACGGAACACTCGAAACTCGATTTGCACCGTTCCAACGAAATAAGTAGTCTCACGGCATTGAAGAACGGGTTTTATTGTTTCAATTCCGTTGCAACACTACCCTTATTGATGGCTTAGTGGATTATAAATTGAAAAAGTTTACTGTTATACCTTTTCTTATTTTTTGGTGTGGCAATATTTTTTATGAGTCATCATCAATTCGTGCTTATCCAAAATTTATTACGTTTAAACGTTGCCATAAAAATACAATTTAAGGCTTTAATTTTAAAAGTAGTTAAATATATGATTTACTACGATGTTCTTTATTAAAAAAACACATTATTCCTCATTATTCAATATCAAAAACCTTTCTGACTGGGTTAGGTATTCTTAGCTTATAATATTTTTTTATAAATATAAATAGTAGACTTTATAAGTGCCATAATTTGAATGTATAACATATATCCAAAAAAAAAACAATATCTTTATAAATAAGCAAATGTTACGACGCCATTAGCTGGTTTTATTCTATTTACACATCTCAGGTATTCCCGAATAGGCGTATAAAGTGTGGGAATTATCAGACGGCGGTGTCGTGAAGAACAGCTATAAATAAGAGAGACCTTATTTCAGCTTCTATTTACCTGATGAGGGAACAAACGTGTCGAATAAATTAAATACACTCTACCAGGAGTGTGTCTATTGAATTAGCACGAGTATCTTTTGACAGAAAGTATATATTTTGAGACCAGTCGTGGTGCAGGGGTAGAAAGTGTTTGTAAACGCAGTTGTGGGTTCAATTCCCACTCGAGGAAATTAAATTAAATAACGTGCCACTAAACCAATAATTTACTGATAATATTACTTAACGCCAAGTTTAAAACAATATTTACAGCGGTTTTCCAGTTCAAATTTCCAATTATATTTTGTATGAAAAGACGACCAACAATTTTAAGCAACGTCGACAGTGCCCCAAATTTGGTTAGATACTCACTTGTCGGTTTTAAGGGTGCCAATACGACTCTATTACTAGGTCATCTATCCAGTCACTTATTCATTCGTCTGTTCATTCGCCTCTCTTGGAAAATACTTGTATTTAGTAAAATACTTGTATGTATGTATAATCATGATATCGTACTAATAATATAAATGTGAATGTAAGTCTGTTTGTTACGCTTTCACGCCATAATTACTCAACTAATTGTCATGAAACTTTGGACACATGTTCTAGGAGATATTAAAAAGGACATAGAATAGTATTTTTATATAGAAATCATAAAAATATGAAATAAATAAACAAATAAAAAAATATAAAATAAAATCTTTTTGACTATAATATAAAAAAAGATTAAGCAAGCGAAGTCACGTTTCACTCTAGTCATGCATAAATATAGATTTTAAATCCAAAAATAACACTACAAATAAGACTATCAGCAACTAAAAAGTAATATTACAAAATACTGACAACATCCCTGTTGATGTTCCCAAAATCTCATGCTGGTGACCGATATTCATTACTTCATACGAAAATAGCTACTATCTGCGGCTTCGCATACGTGTTTTCAATTAACGCGGCGTTCACATAGCAAGGCTCGCTTATTGTGGATATGTGGACGGTCATTGCATCTTTCGAAATATTTTGTGTTTAGTAATAGCTTGAATACATATACATATAAAATAACATTCTTAAATATGTGAAATATTTGGGCGAGACGTGTCATTACAATAGGAGAGAGAAGGATCACTACGTGGCTTGTTACGTAATAACATATGTTTATAGAAATAGTGCCTTAGTTGTTCATTGTGATTGATATTTTGGTAGATATATTAAAATCAAGTTTAGTTTACCTTCATATTATAGGACATTAGAGATCAGCTTATCTAACGTATGTTATATTATTATAGAAAAAAATATCAACCGAATTGTATTGCTATAATTATATGAAAGCACCAGTTTAGATCCAATTTTAGGTGACAATTATACAAGGATTACAACCCTTGTGTTCCGATTTCTATTCATGTGAAAAGTGTATTTCTTTTCACGCAGGCTTCTGCTAGGTTTTGATTTTTTTTTTACTTTCACGCTGTAGCCTGTATGTAGCAGGATAAGCAGAGGGAGTCTAGTATTAAGACACTCCGCTCCCCATTTTTCGCGGAATTCTAGAGGCATTGTTAAGTGGTGAAACTCAACGCCGCGCTTTGTCAACATCAGACCGAAGTAACGGAAATATTAAAAATTTCATTTCCTCGAGTGGGAATTGAATCCACAACGTTACACGTTAATTTACTATATAAGTTGAAAAATTGCTAAATATATAATGAATATCTACACAAATGATGCTTTTTAAAGCGATGGTCGCGAAATATGAACAGAACCCGTTAACTGTTATGCAGGAAGTTGGAGTTGAAACAAAGGAACTGTAAATATATGTCAAGCTCGCAGTGAGTAATGAATGCGCTTGAATGTTCTTTAAGTTTATACTGCGTAAAATGAGGGAATCGGAAAAAAATGTAGTCTGTCTCGGTGCTGTATGATTTATGTATTGCACGAATTTAATATTTTTAGCTTTTAAAAATGCTAAAATAGCTTTTTTATTTTTATTTTAAGTGCACTTACAAGTAATGCCTCTAGACGTCGGCCGTAAAGATTGGCATGGAAGTGTGTTAATGGGAACGCAGTGTTTTAACACGAAGTTCCCAGGTTCCCTCTGCCTACCCTGCCATGTGAGGCAGAGGCAGAGGCATCTGAAATATACAAAGTACAATCACACTGAAATACGATATGAAATTTTAGGTAGACTATAACAGTTTTTTCAGCCCAAGATAATATTACACCAACATATATTTATATATATTTCTCCTAACTACAATAGAGAATATACTATGAAGCAAAAATACTGACACTCAAACGTCCCACCAAATATTTGCAGCGTGTTAACAAAAGAACAAACAGTATTTACACAAAGAATTTTTAGTTTGCTTTGAAATGTATTCTGTATGGTATTTGTGATTCTTTTATTTTGTTTTGTTTTCATATATTGTATATATAAAAATATTGACTTATTGGTTCAAAACAATACAAATACAAATATAATCATATTGAATTTCAGCAGGGTACAAAGTATGACTGTAGACTGGTTGTGGGTTCGATCCCCCCCTCTAGAGAAATTAAATGTTTAAATTTATTCATTTCAAGGTGTCAAGGGAATGCACGGAGTTGAATTTCGCCACTCAACTGGCTTCCAGAATTCGGCGGAAAGCAGGAAACGTAGTGTCTCAACCTAGATACAGCGTGAAGCTGATTTATTCAATTATATATACCACAATAAATATTGTAATAATGACAATTTATAAAATAATATTAGCCTACAGAAACATTTCTATAACAATAAATAAAAACAATTTGAATTTATATTTGAATGCAATACGAAATTCTAGAAACGTCAAACCCAAAAAAAGACACAGGAAGAGTAACAACGCTAACTAGATACTTCCAAATGCATTTCGTGATGCAAACACTAAGTACTGCACTCAGCAATTAATAAGCAATGCATTAAAAAATGAACTTTCACGAAATTTCCATTGTTTGATCCAGTAAAGAGGCAGAATAATAAATCACAAACAGATAGCTACTCCCATTGAGATTTTGTCGAGAACGTAATACACACGCAAATGATACTTGACAGTATAGGAGCTGCATGAATCCAGGTCTCGGCCTAGCACAAATTATTTTTCTGCTTTATAACGCTATGCAAATAAAATCAGGGCGTAGATTCAGCGACCTAGAAAACGAAAAATAATATGTTGATTATGAGAAATAAAAGTGAATTGAAGGTGTGGACTAATTATGTAACCCTGGCAAGTATTTACTAATATTAAAAAAATATATTTTTTTATTCCTAAATGTAATTTTATTAATAACTAGTTGTCCGCAGGCGGAGCGCGGCTTCGCCCGCTTGTACTACACTATTATTTATTTACTAATCTGAATTATTTACATATTCTTATAGCATTATTACTAATCAATATCTAACTATACATTAAAAATTAAAGTTTCACCCAATTTATAAGAAAATATTTAGTAATTTGGTCGTACTAAATACTTTAAATTAATATAACATTTTTACTTATATAATATAAATTAGAAAAGTAAAGTTATATAATTTTCACGGATTCATTATAGATAATACATGCTGATAATAAAGTATTCTATTGCGGATCATATAGGACGTGGATGTTGCGCTTCAAACGCGTAAGTACTGCATGATACACACTAATGGAATTGTAGACCATTGCAGTAACCGTTACACTCCAGTTCTCCTATTCCATATATTTTTATATATAAAATAAGATATTTACAAAAACCATATAATAGAGCTTAGTTTTAGATTCCTACATATTTATTTTAGTCATCTAACCATTTTATCTAAACTATCAAAGTTTAACTACGTTTAAAATTGAAAGCTAATTGATGCCGCCCCGGAGTAAAATATTTAATATTTTCATTTCTTGTCTTTAGGGATAAGGCAAAGCGCTGAATTTTTCAGGCATTGTGCGTTGAGTGGCGTAACTCAACGCCGCGATCGCGTATATATACCTGTATCTTATAATTTATAAAAGCATTTTCAAATGTTTTTTAAAAAACCTGAAGTACCTATTAATCGAAATGTTAACAAGACATTTTAAATATACCATTAACGTTTAAAGTGTATAGAAGTCAGTCTTGGCATTAGGAAAAGATATACTGATGTAACTATAATTAAACTGTAATTATTAAATGAGAATATGTATATCCTCAGTGTAGTAGAAAAAAATACTGTATACATTTTTACTTTAAATTAGATAGTTTTTTTTCCAAACAACAGTTTTTTTAGTTTTACTTTGACATATTCTTTGTTCTCAAATTTTTATAAATGTCAATATAATATAAATCCAAAGATATTCTTCTAAGTCCGAATGACAACATAAATGCAAATGGGGATCTCAGCTGACACGTGATCTCCTTGGAAATTAATGTGGCATGAAATTACGTATTTACCTACTTATCTAGTCGAAGGGAAAATTAAGACCCACTAAGTCCATTGCTTGCAGAAGGATTGGCACTTGACAGCCCGACGCGATTGTTTCTATTGCAAGAAATTGAAAAAAGTTTATAAGTGTAGAAGATATTTATTCTTCTGTTATTTTAGAATTATTTGTGTGCGGTAATAAGTTTTTGATTAAATGTTAAAAATAGTATATAAAATAATTAAATATGGCACTAAGGCTAGTTTTAGATATAATTATAACTTATACATTTCTTATTTGCACGCATTATATAAAGATTATGCTAATATAAAAAAATTATAACTTTGTAAAGTAAACAGTTGGTACCAAACACCAACCAAAAAATCCATCAAAAACAAAGTTCAGGAAAGTTAAATTTGAAATCAACCGCTTCATCCCCACGGAAATTAAATTAAATTCAGTGACGAAAAGAAAAAATATATTATTTCCTTTCATCTAAATTAAAGAGTAATATCGCGTTTTTCACAGGTCCTTTCCTTTTTTATATTAAATAGTATTCGGTACTAAATTTGTCTAGATTATCCCATTTAGACCCATAGCCAAACT
>FASU01002697.1:2459-20015 GCA_001486225.1 Heliconius pardalinus sergestus | reverse complement strand
TTGAAAAAATAAAGAATGTTTTTGCACACAAAGACAAGACGTATATAGAATATACAATTTAGTAGGTAATGTAAGAATTCTAAATCAAAATGTTTTCTGAAAAATTAATAATTAATTTGTTTGTTAATGTAAAATATAAAAAAGCTTTTTTAGCTTCACGATGTGGGATACAGCATATATCAGGGTAGAGAGATGGAAGCCAATGTAAGGATACACCGTTCCAATTCCTGGCACTTCCGCCGAATTCTGCGTTGTATACATTGCGTGTTGAGTGGCGAGACTAATCGCCGCTTTGCCTCTTTACTATAGCGAAGAAAATGAAAATATCAAAATTTTTATTTCTTTGAGTGGAAAACAAACCTACAACCTGTCGCATAAAAAAGTTATCAGATGTAAAATTCTATTATAAAAACAACATCAAGAATACTATATAAAATATGATAAACGTGACATACAATAATAGCAACATATTAACCCAGCCATTAAATATAAAAATAGACTTTTATATGGCGCTGGGCGTTTAAATAATGTAAGGTTTGATTACAAGCTATGTTTAATCATTAAGTTTAGTTCTTTCGTGTCTATAATTACGACAATTAAGTGCTTCCAGCTCGCGTGGTCAGCGAAAGGCTGAAAGTATTATAGGTAACAGGAATTATGTGGTTTATTCGTAGCTAAATAATATACTTAGAGCACGACACTAGTGCAATGTCTGAATAAAAAATATATGAAATTTCAAAGTTGAAGCGGATAAACTACTGTAGTAAGTATATTAATGTCGCCATACACTATTATTTTTTTATTTTAAAAGTAGTAGAATATTAGTAAACACTAGCTTTTTAAATTATACATAGAAATTTGTATTTTTAAAATAAAAAGAAAAACAGCAGCTCCTGGTTAAGTAAAATATTTTCGAATTTAGCCTCTTCATAATTTTAGAATATGTTTTTCCATTAAGTATTATTAAAACACAAAGAAATTAAATATAACAAAACCTAAATTAACAATTCTAAAAGTTAATGCATCTATAGCTATCTATAGCTAAAAATAATACAAAAAACTAAAAAAAAGAAATTGTATATCATAATTATTAGAGAATGTACATAGAAGGCTAGGCCAAATTACGTTCTATTCAAACAAAGGCAGTATTCATATAAAACAGGTAATTAACTAGCTAAAACTGTTTATGCTTCATGATAATTTTACTAAAATAGCAGGATATCAACATCAATGGGAATATGAAACCTTAATGACGTACGATCGAGGTAAAAGCTTTATCGTACCTATATATAAATATTAATTATTATAGTAGTAGTAGCAGGTTAGGCATAAGGAGCCTAGTGTTAAAACACTCCGCTCTCCACTTTCCTGCTGAGTTCTGGAAGCATTTCGTGTTGAGTGGTGGAACTTATCGCCACATTTTTGCCTCGACATCAAGACTTAGACACCTAATGAATATTTACCCGAGTGAGAATCGAGTCCACAACCTATCGTCTTTACAGTTACATGCTTGAGCGCTGCGTCACGACTGGCGTCAATTAGTCTTGGCAGTACATTTACTTAGGACAATGATTTACATTATCCAATCTTCAAAGAAAACATGCACATTGAAAAATAAATTTAATTTTCAGTCTTTTAGTATCGCGACTGCTATTTCTTGTCATACATATGAAAAATATTAATATGAAATACCTACTTTATGTAAAGTAGGAAGATATGGGATGCGGGGATAAATGTTTACTCAGTTTAAACGTGTATAGAAAATGTGTTCAGATTTATAGCCAAGGTATGATGTATGAATTCAGATTAGGTTTACTGAAGCATATATATAACGTTGACTATTGTTATTTGTTTTAATTCATTATCTGGAAGTAAACGGGACTATTGTGTTCGATTCCCAGTTGCGACAGTCAACACGAAATGTTTTGAAAATTGGACGTAAAAAAATAAAAAAAAATAACATAAAGAAAATCAAACTTCAATTCATTTATTAAAGTATAACAGAAAAATACTAATATGATATTCATTGTTTTCTTATGGCAAGAAATTAAAATTGTTATGATAAGGAAAATCACTATTCTAGCAGCACATTAAATACACAAACTCGATGTGCACTCTCTCACGCACCACTGAACGTGTAGCGGAACGGGCATGTCAGCGCTATTTATTTGACAGTCCCACCATATTGCGATGGGACTCCTAACATGTTTGACAAATTATGTATCTGCATCGAAAACTTATAGAATTTCAGAAAGTACTAAGCATACATATATACATACGTGTTGAAATATTTATATTAATACAATAGAAATTGTTTTTCACATAATCAACTATTTAAGTAAGAAATTTCCTTTCTACATTACTCAATTCCGAAGTCAGTAGAATTAACAAAGAGACAGAAGAGAGATTGAGAAAGAGACTCTCGTGTTAAGACTATACTTAACTTTTTTGAGTTAGAGATATTATGTGTTTAGTGGCGACGTTGACTCGTCGCGATTTGCCTCGCTAAGTACAGAAGGAAAATGAAAAGAAGTGAGTTCCCCTGAGTGAAAATCAAACCTACAACCCGGATGCGGTGTTTTACACTTCTACGTGTTCCCACTGCCTCGTGTAGTCTTTAGACTTTATATTACACAAATTTATTGTATTTTCCTTATCTTTGGGTATACATTTGTTGAGAAATCCTTTGATTTATTTTTATCCTCACAACCCTTGTATAGACACATGTATAAACCTAGCGTTGAACTGTTTGCGCGAATCTAGCAAAACATACGTACTATATAGATAGGAAGGTACTTCAAATATTAGGTCAGTATATTTTACAGTTCGACTACTATTAGTCCAAGTAGGGGAATTCGTGCCCCATTCGGGGCAATACAATATTTTCATTTCGCCGTCACTATATTGAAACAAACCACTTGTCAATACACTAGAACGGAGTGTCTTGGCACTTCGGCTCTTTGCCCATTCTGTATATCTTATATTTGTAGAGCCTTTAATAAAATTATTTCACAGTATTTATTATTAAGATGCCGTGTCGCAGAAATACAAGCGTGTGACTGTAAACGCAACGTCGTCGTAGAGTCAAAGCGCGGCGTTGAGTTCAGCTATTCAACCCGCAATGCCTTCAGAATTCGGCGGAAAGTGGGAAGCAGAGTGTCCTAACACTAGGCTCACTTTGTTTTCCCTACTATGTGCGGGAAGAACATTTGTACAGCACGTACCTAATTGATTTCTAAAATCCCCAAGTAGGTATACATACTACTTTAAAAAAATATAATTATTAATATTGTCCATATGTAATACGAGTGTCGATGGTTGACATTTTAATGGTTAAAATTCAGGATTAAGGTTTTTAGGTCAAAATTAGAGGTGATTCAGAATGTTCAAGTTACTTATAGACGGATGCCGCTTCAAGTACAGCTTCGAGAGTACGTACGAACCTACTCGTTAAACGAGTATTAAGTTTTTGATGAAAATGTAAATTCAAATAATATGAAAAAAATATATTACCAACTTTTATATTAATAGTAGGTATTATAAATATTGAATATATGGTTCATTCATATTTTTATATTTAATAAGCCTCAATTAAATAAATAGATTTTTATCGCTATAGCAGCGTAAACGAGATGTCTTTAATTGTATTTAATTATTGAAGGTTCAAATTCCACGGAAAAAAAGAAGATATGGTGAGAGAATGTGGAAAGAACGCTACTACTATATTATATTTAACTAAAGAATGAAGATCAAAAAAAGCTAAAATTCAATACATCTTTGTGCGAAAACTAACTTTCGTTCGATAGAAACAAACATTTAGATATTCCATCTCTATTTATAATTTCAAACTGAAACATACTTAAATTGCAGACTAAATAAAGTATTACAACTCGAACATTAGGTGAACGAACGAAGTTAGACGGCGCGACTAACAGCACAGTTTAAAATAATGAATGAACTTTCGTCATCGCAGATACGCGCTATCTGCATATAAAACAAACTTTTTCCACAGCCAGAACAAACACATTAAGGAATCCAGCGTTTATGTCCGCGGGCGGGGCTCGGAGGCGCGATAAACCTGTAGTGACGTTGATTTATGTCTACTTTTGTTTGTCCCGGGGATTCCTCCGGTCCCAGTGATAAGGCCGTAAATGCACGTTGCAAATTACCGGACGCGGTGGCTGTTCACGGTGGGACTTTTAACTAGTTGCTTGTCTTGATTTTTTTTGTTAATTATAATGTTTGATAAATATTTTATTGTATAATTTGCGTTTGAATTCTTTGACGTAATAAAGGCAGAGGTGGTATGTGTCTGACTCTAATATAGCTACAGGTTTCCCTCCCTTCCCTTTAAAATTTGTTTATGTTTAATATAATTTTGTTTTTTCAATACTAGGTACAAAAGCACGTAGTCAAAGTTCTGTCACTGAATATGAAATATCTTAAAAACAATTCCTATCTCCAATTCCTTAGTTTATCATTAGGTTTTTTTATGGAAAAAGGCAATCAAACGAACGTACGGGTCATCTGATGGTAAGTGATTACCGCCGCCCACGATCAGTAACATCAGAGGAGCTACAGGCGCTTGAAGGTGTGGAAGGAAGTTCGTACAAAACCGTACGGTAGTGGAGTGCCACGTGGTTAATTTTTAGTTAGTAAAATATTTGAGGTGGACACAAAACTACCGGGTGGTCCTTGCCCATACGCACGGATGACCCGGTCATATGTTCCTACGCTCATGAATAATCAGTCAAAAACATTCTACTTACCAACTTATTCAAGAAACATTGTAATTTAAAGTAATAATTCGATACGACATGCTTATAAAAACCCGAGTTATATTCGAAAACGGTTTTAATTACCGATTTGGGTCAAATACGTTTTAATTAATAAAGTGTTTTGTGTTCAAAGTTGCAGTAGGTAGTGCAACGCTGCAGTTCTCAATTATTCTGGAAATATGGAATTATTAGGTTGTTAACTGTAACACAGCTGCCATAATTTCGTGAATCAAGTTTACTAAATTATGAGGGAAATTAAATTTTCAGAGTAATGTCGCGATTATAATGAGTGTGTGACGCTGTTGCTTGTTTGGTGGGTTTGACGTCTTCGTATGTACTTATGTATATAATAAGCATGTATGTATTTATGTATGTATGTATAACAATGGTAAATCTTAAATGAAGAAAATTTTGTTTAGAGAACAACAACTGTTCTCGGTTTTTCTTAGCAGTAAATATAATTTTTTATTCTCTCTTTTCCATTTTCTAACCTAGCAGGGTATGCAGAGGCAACCGGCGAACCTTGTGTTAAAACACTCCGTTTCCATTAAGAAAAACTTCCAGAAAATACTAAATATTTCTTTTTCTCGAGTGGGAATTGAACTTACAACCTGTCGCGTTTACAATCACACACATGTACCTCTGCGCTACGGCTTGTTTCATTTGAGGCAGCCACATAACTTCCATTTGAAGTTATAAATATCTTCTTAGAATGAAAATAATAGCCTATTATTATTATATTAAATAGAATTTTCAAAGCTATTATAAGGTTAAGTACTGACGTCAATTAGTTATTAAACTTTTAAATACCTATTTTTGTCCAGGTATTCCTATTTCAAGTAAATAATTGTACAACGGTGTATTTTAAATTATATACATATGTACGTATTTTTAATTATATACTTTTAAAAATATCATAACACACACTTGCAAAGTTACTTATTTTAATTTATTTTGTGTTTAAAATTTAAGCTAATTCGTTTTAAATGGATCTTTAATCGGATTTATTGCGTATATTTAGTATTTTACATTTTTGAAAACCCCACGTAGACTGATGACTATCCGTGACCACGGAAAATGTTCAAAACGTCGGGTTTCCAAAAAGTGTATACCTAAATGTACGCGATTAATTTGGTTAAAGAGTGAAAATCAAAGCTCTTATTCCATTAATTCAGCCAATTCGAATATTACGCTATAATTAAAATTCCATTATATAGAAATATACAATGTTAATATGAATAATAACTATGATGCTTTCAAACATAACTGTTTACAAAATCATTTTATTATAATAGAGCATTCAAAAAATAATCCTTTTTAATATTCTTCACAAAAAGTGTATAAGTCAAATAGAGTTTTATTTGATAAACAGGGTATTGGCGATATTTTACTAAAACGCCAACAAATCCTTCTTAGAAGGACTATAAAGGGTCTGTAAAGTTCTCGGCACTTGATATTTATCTGTTATTTGTATTACGCTCTGTAATGCCTATTTTTATATCGACCAAAAGACTTATAAACTTTATCTTTCGATAATAAAAATATCGAATAAAATGGTTATTGTATTGAAGGTGTGTATATAAGGAATGTACTAAGCCGACTATAGGGTAGTATAGTATACACAACGGCTGCGGTGTAAGCGTAATGGAGACGAATAATACTCCAGAGGACATTTAATACGATTTACCTTAGACATTGTAGTGTTTCAACAAGTAAAATATAATTGTTTGTAATATTATAAATGTTTTAAAAAGATGATCTCTATTTTCTCGCAGAATTCATTGGGGGATTGAACTCTCCTGTTGAATGGCAGAACTCAACGCCGCGCTTTGACTATTACCACAGTAAGGAAATGAAAATATTGAATATTTCATTTTTTCGAGTGGGAATCGAACCCATAACCTGTTGCGTTTTCAGCAACACGCTTGTGCCACTAATATTATAATTGAATTACACAAATATTACATACATAAAACAATTACCATATTACTGTAAGTATAGTTTTCATTTATGACATGAAAAACGGTGTCACGTAATTGGACGTTTCATGTGTCACGTTAAGTGTCACGTCACTTGTCGGGCGACACGCGAAATTAGTGACGCCATATCTCTTCACGTTCGCGGACTAAGGGATTTATTTGCATTTAGCAAGATGTCACAGATTAATTATGCTGATATATCTTCTAAAGAGTCTGTTTAGCATTTTGAAATATGCATATTTATAGATATACGTATAGGGTGTAATTAATTCGGTTTTTCCGGGGCAGACAAAAATAACTTAAAGAAAGAATAATGCCCTATACTGTTATTTCGTGGCGTAACTCAACCCTAAACTGGCTTACCAGATCGATCAATATATTTAAACTAGATTTGTAATAACATTACCAATTACCACGTCGCCCACACAAATCACATTTTAATACAGAAGAATGGTCTCATATTATAAACATTAAAAACCGCAAAGCATTTTAAATGTTTCATGCCAAATATTTACAGGGTTGATATTATTGTCGTGTCGCGTGAAGCGGGCAATTTGTTGTTGACAATTACATCAATGGCGCGTCACTTCAAGAGCGGTAACACGGTTGTAATAACTTTTTTTCAATTGTAAAATAAGCTCAATTAAGCTTATGTAAGGTTAAATGGAATTTATTAATTGTAGGCAGAAGCAATGTATTATTAAGATATTCCGTTTCCCATTTTCCGCCGCTCGTGGCATTGCATGGCGGAAATTAACGCCGCGTTTCGCCTTTTGAGATGAAATATTTAATATTTTCATTTAATTTCTTCCAGTTTCTAGTCTAGAGGCCAGTGTGGTGCAGGGGCACAAGCGTGAACTATAAACGCGACTGTTTGTTTGTTCAATTCTCAGTCGAGGAAATGAAATATTTAAAATTTTCATATCTTTACTATGGTGTAGAGTCAAACCGCGGCGATGAGTTCCGCCACTAAACAAGCAATGCCTTCAGATTTCGGTGGAAAGTTGGGAACGGAGAAGGAGGTGCAGCGTCTTAACACTAAGCTAAGCCTCTGCGTATCCTGTTACACGAGGAAAACAGGTGAAGTATAAAAAAATCCATTAAATTTTAAATAATCGTATATAGTTTATTGAAACGTAAACACACATCCTCTCAACGTATCGAACAAAGGAAATATACTTTTCTTTTACAGGCTCTAAAGCTAGTATTATTTCATTATGTTAATAAACGTATTTAACTGGTCCGCGGCGGCACGTAAAAGCGGCCACGCGACCTCATAAATAACTCTTGTACAAATGAATTTCTTGAAAAGGTCGTCGAAATATAGCCTCACGTGTGCGTCCAGTCACGCAACCGCCGAAACTTGCATACTTTATTCACTCATCGTGAATGACACCCGAAAACTAATCATAGTGTTATAGATTCGCCCTTTTTTAAGAATTCTTCAATGATACTGTATTTTTTGGCTTCAAGCTGTATTATGTTAGACCAAAAATTCATTTCCCGAATAGAAATCGAATCCGCAACCGTCGTGCTTAAAATCCCAATCTGTGGCAATGAATATTACATTAAAAAAAGCCTCAAAAGCGAGTTCGTATGTAATATAAGTATAGAGATCCCGAGATTGACGTAGAAGCGACAATCAGGGGGAAGTTTACATCCCTCTTACGACCATCGATGTGGATTGAGATGTTGCTCAAAAACATAATCGATATTTTTAACAATGCTCTGCTATTAGGGTGAGCCAGCTTACGGAGGGGAGTACGATATTATTTTGTTCATTCAGTTGCCAAGGAAAAGGAAGCTTTCGCGAGACTGAGAATTAAACTACGTAGAATAGAGATAGATTCTCTTTTGTACGGATATATAGGAATATAATGTAATATTCTATATGAATTTAATGTAATATTCTATATGAATTTAATCTATTCAATTCATATACCTATATATTACTTTATAGTATATTGCGACTATTTGTATTTCGTATATAAATGATGATAATAATATTGTTAAACAAAAATAACAATTGTGTCAGTAAAATAAGATGATTTTTATATATTGTTAAGTTAATATTATGAATAAATTTATTTATAGCTTTACATCAAACACGAAACATATTTAGAGTATTTACATTATATCCGACCAAAATTTGGTAATACTATAAAATATTAAAAAGAACATTAAAAAACATTAATACTTAACATATTAATTTTTTTCTTATTCTTTCTTCATTCTCTAGAATATTATTAATAAATTATCTTAGTAAAAGTCACAACTCCTAGCTTTTGTAGCGAAATAGGTAAGGTACGCCTAAGAAAATTACACCGCTTCGCCTCATTGTAGATTCATTATTAAAGTAGGTACCTATCTGTTGAAAGTCTTGAAACATTGCGTAGGCTAAATTGCGCAATTTACATACACCTACATTTTACTAAAAGCTTTCCAAATTTTAACGAGATGGCGAAGTAGACTTGGAAGATGAGCGGGGAGTAATTAATAATTAACAAATCCTGGGTATACTCTTTAAATGATTATGTACTTACGTGCAAATCTCTTTGGGATATTTTTGGAAGTAAATAATGTGGTTAGTATTGTAATCTCTTACTTCAGTACATACTTGTTTCTAAAATTCCGAATTTGTATCAAAATTCTAGATCTGCCGTTACATTTATTAAAAGAACAAAACAACCAGCTTAATTACAAAGCTTATTGAGAACCTCAAATTGCAAAGTTTTTAGTATTAAAAATAGGATAGGGTAGGGTCGAAAGTTAAAAAAAAAATAGCGGACAGAAGTTTCAACTTGAAGTGCAACAAAAAGCTTGTTCCGTTGACAGTGATGGATGCGATCGGCGAACTGCTGCTAACACGAGCTCGGATTTTTGGCTAAACAGAGAATAGCTCAGAAATTGAAAACCAAATGTTATCTACGGTGATTTGCAAATAGCATTTTATGTTGTCGCCCCTTTTAGTACCAGCTGATAGATACTGATGGAGGCGGGTCTTTTGCATGTGACAAGGGTGAGGCGTAAATATCTCACAACCTTCCAATTTGTATGATTAATTGGGCTTTCATACAAGAAACACGAGGAAAGTAAGCCACTATATTTATTGATATACATATTTCTGTATAACCTTTTGGTATCCTATTTATTTGAGTGGGTTTTTTTTTATTTTTCGATATGAGTTTAAGTTTTAAAATTTCAATATGTAAAGCTATATTAAACATTTGTTTTGATAATATCAACAATAATTTTAGGCAATGTAAATGCTTATCCTTTAAGTTAAATTGAAAATTAAATAAATCTTTGTTTTATAAAATTAAACCTATTTTTTTTCCAAAAAAAAAAACTGCATCCAATTAAGTTGTTTGCAGATCGGACAAAATTTTAATCGCCTTTGACAAAGCCGACATGTGAAACGTTAATCTTCTATCAAAACACTTACCGCCCCATCCTCATCATTGTCGATGGTAACCGGTGTGTGGATTAAGAGAAATCAATTTTGTGTGTATGATATTTGTTACAAAACGTTGCAAAATTGTAGTACTGTTACGATAAATTGCCAAAGTCAATAAAAATTTTCAATGATGCATGAGTGAAATATGATTCCATATTTATAGTTATAGCAATAAAATGCGGAATTGCAAAATAAATTAACGATATTACATATATCTTTAATTTATTTTGCAATTATGTACATTAGTACAAAAAATTATAAATAAATTTAAAAAATCTTACAAATATTGTTGGTAATAGTGGACTTATCTTCAATAGAGATTTCTTTCAGTTATCCTATAGAGGAAAAGTAAAGAATTGAAGGTCCAAAAGAGCAAGAGGCGGTTTTTTCAGCTTGACGCTGTATGCATTTAAAAGGTTAGGCATCTGCCTAACCTTCTACATGCATAAGATCCATCTGCAGATGGACCATAAGATCCATCCATCTGAGCTTAGTGTTAATATATTCCGCTTCCCAATTTCGCCGAATTTCGAAAAATCGAAACTCAACACCACGCTTTTTACAAAGAGGCAATTAATTCACAAATTAACATAAATATAAACAAATATAAAATATATTTCGATTAAAACATTTGGTCATACCTACGCAACTAATAAATATAGATTATCGCCACATATTTCACGCACGCAGCTAAACCTCAGCGGGGCATACATCATCCGCGTTTGACATAAGCCAATTATACGTTTTGACAAAAAGGCTATAATTTCCGAATTAGACGAGGTTATTAAAAGGGGTGTTACAATCGCGCCCCAAAGTTTCGTATCTCCCTTCGAATTGGGCAAATATTATAATTTATGATTGTTTGGATTGAAATGTAAACTCTTTCGTCGGAAAATTCGTCTTCGGTTTTAGTCTCGACCCTCTTTCCCGAAATTGATGAGAGTTTACCAATTATCTGGGAGGGCGTTTTATACTTTATTGTTTTTCTGTTGGATATAATTGTTTTAGATTCACGCTTTGTATCCTGCGCATAGCATGGTATATGGCCGAGTGAAAGGAGCTCGCTTTGCCTTCAGAGCACGGAATTAAATGTATCAAATATTTCATTAGCCGATTGGGAATCGAACCCAAACCGTCGAGTTTACACTTGCACGGGGCACTAGGCTCCTACGACAACGATGATTCTATAATATCCTATAACGATTCGTTCTAAAAATACATCATCCCTGTATTCTTTATAAATAGATCTTGGACTACAATACATGACTGACTATATTAACAACAAATCGTCCTTTTTAGTCTTCCCACTACACACTTTCCTAAATAAAATTATCCTTGATTTTCACGTATGAAAATTTTTGAATATTCGGATATGACGACGTAAGTTCCAAAAACCGTGTGGAAGTTTGAACGTCCCGGGATGTTTAGGTATAACTTAATTGAGTGGAGAACTTGGGCTGTATCCAAGAAGTACAACGAACGATACGAATGTTCAATATATAAAACTCTTCTTTAACTGAACGAGAAACAAATAGTCGAAACAATGCGGATAGAAAAATGAAATTTGGCATTTTCCTTGGAATTGTTAGGGAGCTCCAAAAAGATTTCATGTTTTATACTTTACGCAAACGACGTTTAATCTTATAGCCGTCAATATACATATTTTTTAAAATTTAAATATTTAAGTCATAATGACTTACTGAATCATTGAAACATAAAAAAATAACAATATTTTTGTTCATGCTGTATCCAGAATGTAGCAGGGTAGAAAACCCCACTTAGTTAAAAAAAAATCTGGAGGCATTGAGTGTTGAGTGGGGAAACTCAACTTCACGAATTGGCTTGAGAAGAAATGAAAATATTAAATATTTCATTTTCTCGAGTAAGAATAGAACTCACAACCTGCCGCAAAACAATAAGAGCAACAATCAAATCCGTTAAAATACCACAGATTATGCCTAAAAATCCATATAATATAATATATCTGTACCATTATAAGGCTAAGTCTAAAACCCTAATTGCCTCTCTCATTTAGATTACCATAAATTAAGGTACCATAGCACACACTGCAGTCGGATGAAACATTCAACGATGATTACATCCATAAATTTCTAGTTACCTGCGGCACGTGTAAATTGGTTGATATATGATCCTGCATAGGTGTGTCGCGGTACTTTGTCTCGGTGTGGAACAGAGGTTATGACGTTGTGACGTCATATGTCACATTGGTTGGTTTTTTTTTCTCTTGGTATTTTAATTTTTTTAAGCGATGCATGGTTTACAAATAAATTGATTTATGCATATATAATTGATATGATATTTTATAATTTTAGAAGAGTTTTTCATGTAAAAAATATTTTAAAACTCAGCGCACTTTCGTATTAATATGCTACTTAGCTTGGTTTATTTATTGTTTTTATGATGTAAAAAAAATATTTTTAAAACGACAGAAAAATAATCAAAATTCAATTACAATACGACCTGGCACAAAACAGCTGATCCAAGTTTGGTTAATCTGTCAACCAGCTGTGTCTGTAGGATCTTTTGTGATCAATTTATCGTAAAAGATGATATGCAAATGTAATATGTATATAAGTAGAACATGATATTAATAAAATATATCGCATTGGGGAAAAGATTCAAGTCTTTGTAATTATGGAGTTTCCCCTCAAACAGAGCAAATCTCTCGACGAAACTTTGTTTTAAAGACACATTTAAACTTAAAGCTTTAATCTAAGATCCTCACCTTATGTATAGGAGTTCCCCAGAAGTCGTTGAGGAAGATATTTGAGATGGGGGTTTGCGGCCTCAAGTCCCTGTTCTCCTTTATGGCACTTATATCGTCGAACACGAAGCCGCAGTAAAGGCAGTTGTGGTATACTAGAATACAGGCGAGAACTAAAACTGCGCCGAGACCCCTTCGAGGAGCTTCAGGCATTTCTTCTGCCACTTGATTAGTTCCACCTGTCAATCGTCTCTTACTACGACCTGTTCGAGTTCTCACTGCCGACACTACTCCTCCGAACCTACACACACCACTTACGCGGTCCATCGTGAATTAAACTAGCATTCCGTTAATAAATCCTCTCACAAAACACTAACGAAGACCATTCTTTATAAACAAATCTCATTTAAAACGAGCCGAGTCACCTGGAATGTCAGCGACGTTACCACGATCACGAATGAAACTAAACTATAATATACTACACAGAATCTGGGTAAATACGCGCGACGTGCGAATTGGACACTAAAAATATACACAGCATTGTGTTAATATGTAATTAATACGACAACGCGAATCTAATGTCACATTTTTTTAGCGAAAACGTTTAATTTGACATTTATAAAGAACGCAGACAGCGAACGCGGTCACACCCGCTCGGTTAGCGGGCTCGCCGACAACTGCCGAAATGCGACGAGCGAATGCCGCGTCGAGTCACGTGACCAGTCGTTTTACTGCGGGTCGTTCTGAGACCACGCATGCGCGCCGCTGCTCACTGGCGGCAAAATAAATAATAATATAAATTATAATTTAATTTTTCATTACATTTTAAATAGATATTATGAAAAAAATATATAAATTAAAAAATACTTGTTTTGCACATCATTTAATAAATTTTATTTTATTGTTATTTAATTATAATAAAAAAAAATCATTTTATTGTTCTGTTACATAATATTTGTTATCTGTATACTTTAAGATTTTATACAAATAGGTAGAAAATTCTGTTACCGCCTATTTAATTGCAATCACTGATAATTTTGGGTGAATATCACAACTTGATTAAGCCCTCCCTCGCGGCGCATGCCCGGGGGTGGCAGGGGGTGGATTGTTGACGACATTTTGCTCGGGTTAGAGAGTTTAGACGAGTCAAGAGTCGAACATGGATCGAGTTCATCGCTTTCTATAAACTCATATTTTCGCAGTTTATCCTAAACTTTGTCAATTTTCTTATGTCTGTCAAATATGATCTGAATATAAGTGCCGACGTATGTTATTTGGGCAACTACGTACCCATCAAGGTACATACAAACATAATTAATTATAGGTAGGGTACAAATATAATTAATTTTAAAATAATCTATTTATAGGTTTGATTTATATTAACATATTTTAGATATTTAATTTCACAAATAAGTTTTGTTATTCCTCTAATGTGTTGTGCATTACCTTGTATAGAATCTTAATTTGAAACACGAAGCATCTATAAATTTTTGTTGCTCCAAAATTTAAGGTTAGTTCCCTATTTTATCAAATCTTAGAAAGCCAAGATATAAAGGAAGGCTTACAAATTACTCGGTCGGTAAATATTAGTAATACCTAAAGGCTCCAAAATACTACAAAGCAAAATTGCTAGAAATGAACTGTAAATAACATTTACGAAGAAATTTGCTTTATTAATATTTCAGTATTGTTTACCTAATTAAAATAATTCTTAAGATCTTATTACACATTTTATTTTTTTGTACAAGATCCTTTTTATGGTAGCCAGAGGGAGCTTACCTAACACTAAATTACCGGAATTTAGTGTTCCACTCCCGTTCCCCACTTTTCACCAAATTCGCGGGACATTGCGTGTTGAGCTGCAGAACCCAACAGCGTGCTTTATATAAGAAATTAATATTAAAAAATTAGAATGAATAATTGACATCATCTTGGTAAAGTTAAGACACTGGCTATACGCCATGATTATGAAGTAAGGTTGGCAATTTTAGATACTAACATACCGCACCTTGTCTTACTACCAGAGTGAGAAAAATGAAGGTAATGAAGATAAATAAGTGGTCCTCTCTTTGGCAACGAGGCAAAGCGCGGCATTGAGCTCTGCCAATTAAAATGCAATTCTTCAAATGGTGGAAAGTGGAGAACGAAAGTATCTTAACACTAAATTTCCGGATTCCCTTTTGTTTGCCCTGCTATATGCGGGATACAGCGTAAACCTACAAAAAGACTATCATGTGTTTTTTGTTTAAGTGTCACGTGCATAATATGCTAAGTCCTCCTCCTTTTCTTACAGAAGTCGGTTAAAAGCAATTTTTATGGTTGTTGTTATATAATTGCGAAAAGGTATAGGCAATAAATGTTACTGCCCCTTTACTGCGTATATAGTAGACCCGTATTTATCCAGCAATTTGAACAATATAGTCACTGAATGACTACCGGACGAACAATGGCCACTTCCCGTGCTTACTTTTTCAATTGCTTTCATTTTTTTCCTATAACCGCAATTCGCTCGTGACTTTCAGAACCTTTGTGACAGTCAAAGGTTAATGTTAAAACGATCAAATCAACTATGAACCGTATTAATTGTTTCCTTTTTGTGGAGAATAGAAAATGGGAATAAGATCTGATGCAATTAGAAGAATCTCCTTTTAGTCGACCATTTTATTTTGATTACTTTTGTACTGCAAATACCTATACAGTCCATTCAATTGTAACAGAACGATAGAAACAAACATTATTTGAACATTTGTTTACGCTGCCTACAGTAAAAAAAAGGGAAGAATGAACGAAAACATTTACTAGTTTTCGAAAAACGTGAACCACAAAAGATATTGAAAAATAAACCAGAATATAGACAGATTGCGAGCGCTTGCTGGAATTCGGAAAAAAATAAACCAATTCGTGTCCCTGTTGGCTGTTGATTCATCCAGTTTTTTGGGCTTAGCAAAGGACATAGCATGCAAGTATCCTAGGGGAACGATAACCCTGAAAAACTGGGGCCTCTCGTGATTGATGAGGAACCCGGCTTAAGCGTCGAATAAACAGACCCTCACGTTCTTTACAATGGCCTCAGGTGTTTGTTTTTTTTAATTTGCTGAACAATTTTGAGATCGATGTTACAAGGTTTTTTATATTATCTTTTTTGCATGGTTTATAATTGGCAATATGTTTTTCTAAATTGGGGAGCTCATTTAGCCGTCATGGTACATGGAATTTAAATAGAAAATGGTATGTCATATCACAATTCTAAAAAAAAACGACTTTATGCCTTACTTGCCATATTTAAAAATAATCCACCTTAATAGAGATAATATCAATCAGCCTCAACTGATTTAATATTACATCACAGCCCCTGGAAGATTATATGCTGAGTCTATAAAGCCTAATGATTTACTTCCTTTTATCTCATGATTAAAAGAGGAATTGGAGCGTAAAAAGTTCATTATATGCAATTATCGTATTTTTAGCTTAACTGGCATTTATTTTTTATGGTTAATTCAAATACTTATTCTTTATTGAAAAAATATAAATTTAAAAGGGTTTTAATATTTTCTTTCGTTTTCGTTTAAAAATTAAGGTACCTAATGCCGAAAATCTCATACTTTTGCCTACATTGGAGCACAAGTCTTTGCTCTTAGCTCGACATCATAGAGGTGATGTCGAATAAAATGACAACCCAAGAAACTTATAACTTTACCCCAACTTTTGTGAAAGCAAATATGGAGGAAAATATTTTACTTATCTGACTACTGGCAGGGTCATATTCTCTTCTTAGAGAGACTTCCAAGAACGTTGAGGAGTAAGTAATTTGATTAAAACCATTACAGAAATTGTAACCGCTTTGATCCAAGCCGGAGGTGATAAATCAAAACTTCGCCATTAAAACAACGTGAGACCGCGACACTTTGATCAACTATCCCAACTTCACTTCTTCACTCAACTTCATTGTTTGAAACTTTTATTACTCCACCAACTCTTCCACGTGATAAACATGTGTTTAATGAGAATGATAATTATGGCAGGTATCGTTATATAATAATTTAATAAAATATATTTCATTTTAAAAATATTAATTGATTGTATAATATAGATAACGAGACGTTCCTTGTTAAAGACTAAATAGCACGGATTAATATCAACGACTTGTAACGTTCTCATGAAACAAGTGTCTAAAATTGCTTCAAGTTTGATGTATTTGCACTCGCTCCTCTAGAGATAAATTTGTTCGAAAACTTGGTGAATGTGAAAAGTTTGAAGCTCACTTCAATCCATTACGCGAGTGAAATATTTCTTTGTTTTCTGACTTTACTGTGGCCTTACAAATCACAAGTTTATCATTAGTCGGGCGTCTGAGCATCGTTACGCAGATTCCTCAAAGTTTCTCCGTTTCGAACAATACATTCCTTTAATAAAGTAATTATTTAAATCGGTCGATAGAGATTCTGCTGGTATCAATTTATGTAATGACTTTTCAGGAATGAAATTGATGCGCGTTATCTGGTTAAATAGAAATCGATCAATCTCGTTTATTTATAGGAAATATGTTTGTAATGCGATATCGAGCGGCTTATTTAATACAAGTCTATCAATCACGCCGCGTCCTGGATGCTGGTGACA
>FASU01002696.1:0-13833 GCA_001486225.1 Heliconius pardalinus sergestus | reverse complement strand
TTCTTTAAAACAAATTATTATCAAAACAATTACAAATTCAATGTAATAAAAAAATCAATACTTTTAAGGAACAATTGGGTTTAAAATACCTAACGTATAAAAAACTTTTAAAACATTTCAATAATCAAAATTAACGACGTATAGCCATAGCAAAAACAAAAAGGACACCAAAAAACATTGTTCTAGGTCGCAGACATTTAATCACTCATTCACCACTAACAAAGGCGCAGCATCCAAAGATCATCAAAAGGAGCATTTTTATGAGAATACTAAAACAATGCACATCAAAAACCCCAATTGTACCTACAATAACATACTGAGCCAGAATTAAACAAACTTCTAATCTCTGACATCAAAGCCGTCGCACGAGCCGCAAGTGCCGGCCGACGAATAAAATAGCCGGTCGTGTTATTAACAGCCCCTGTAGGAGAAAAAAAGGGGGTGGCTGTGGAAATACATGCGCTAGATGTGGCCTGGACGTACAAAAAATTTGGTTATCAAACACGATAATAATACTGTGAGAAGATAATTGTTTATATAAATTAAGATCATAAAATGCTTTATGATACAAAAGATCGATTTCGTCTAAATCAGGTCAAATAATTGCAATTTTTATATCGATCAAATAATAGAAAAAAATTGTACGAAATATGTTTTTTTCGTAAACTAATTTGAAATAAATCAATATAATAAGATGTTACGTTATAAAAATAATATTTTGGTTTTATGAAGTAATCTATATAAAAGTCCAAGATAACTTTAAGTCGACGCCTAATCCATCTAGCCTCTCTAAAACCTTGTCTTTAGTATTCGAGAAAAAAGAAGGGAGGGACGAATATCCCGCAGGGGGGCAGCAATGGACTGAAGGAGCCCCAATCAATCTTACAAGTCGCACTGCGATGGGGAGGCACTTTCGGGGGTCGAAGGGACCGTACCCTCTTACGGTCTGACTGACCCTTAGGGAGAAACGCGGTGGAAAAGGTCGAACCTAAACTCTGGATCCAAGGTTTAATGTTTGTGATTAATATACCGTTTCCAGTGTTATATTCTTGATGAATCAATTTAAAATGATGAAATGTGTGTTTATATCTCTTCTTTTCATATATTAAAAACGGTAAACCAAAAATATACCTTTGATGTTTTTCTTTTTACTAAAACATAGTAGCCACGATATGTGAATATACTTTTTAATATAATTACTTTTAAATGTATAACTGCTTTTCATTTAGCTATTACGTTTAAATGCCTACTAAATAGATTTTTATTTCAGTATATACTTTAAAAAGGTATTTTATTTTCAATTATGTAGTATTTTACCTTAATTTAATAACTATATATATTATTGTATATTGTTATAATACTGTAAAAAGTATTCTTTATACATATAATAAGCAGTTTATTAATATAATAAAATTTCATATAATTACCACCTAGCAAAACGTTTATTACAAAACACAGCACCAAAAAAACCTGTAATATCCCTCTACATATACCTAACACAAAAATAAATTCTTATATACGCCAAAAAGGTCGTTCAATACCATCCCGCTTAATAATTTCCAACAAACATTATCGTTGGGAACGAAAACCTATAACAAAAAACCCGTCAAGAAATTGTACTTGCTCAGTTCTCCGTCGGGCACCGTTTTTGTGTCTTGTCTAATACCGTAACCCCCTGATGAAGCCACCCTCTGCCACCCTCGCCTCAAGCGAGAAAAATGAGTTAGAAAAGATGCGGCGGCCGATTATTCTCTAACGCTTTGTATGGGGTATTCTGAATCAATCGGTCGCGAGGGCCGCCGCCAGCGTCGCACGGTTAGGTGCTCGTCAGGTGCGGCCGCCTATCAATCCCGGTGACCTGGTAACGTGAACTTTTACCAAATCTCCCGCATTCGTCAGATTGAATCGTCGCCTGTACGATGACATTGTCTAATGTTCCCATTTTGACACAATGGCGTTAACTTACTTATTTGGGTGCTTTTTATTTTATTTGTACGGATTTTTAGTAGGTATATTGAATTATTATACTACTTAGCACACTTATTCGTAAGGATAAGTAACTATAAGATTTTAACTATTTCCATCGCTTTAATGTGAATTAATTTCTTATAGAATATATCAGTTTTGGGCGTATTTTTTTCTAAAACATAAAGAATAACAGGTAAATAGAGAATAAAAACTTGCCGCTATAGTCTTAAAGTAGGTACATCAATTAATAAGAAAAATAAGATTGTCTTCGTAGTCAATAGACAGTACATCCGTTATATGATGGCAATGATGATGAAAAATATTATTGATGTCTTATTGTGCCTTAAACATTATAGGAGCTAAAGTTTAAATGTAAAAAAGAAAGTTTTACGTTGTATCCTGCAAATAGCAGGGTAGCCAGAGGGAACCTACTATTAAGACTTATTACTATTAAGAGAAACTCTCTCTCTATATTTATCGTAAATAAGTTTAAGCGGGCGAAGCCGCGTTTGGGTCGCAGTAATATATTAGTCTACTTACATATGTATACTATATATGTATGTGGTATACTATAGAGTATTTAAATTGGCAACACATTGAGGTGAGTTCTAAAATCATAACAAGGGGCCCGACTCGTACAAAGGCGTGCTTGTGGCGCAGACCGGCTTTGGCTAGTTCACAAAGTTTAAGCTAGGGTTAAAGCCGGCCGCGAGTTCGCATTTCTAAATATTCGTATGGAAAAATACGTTTGCGGCTTTCATTGGGTGTGTTGTGTTGGTGTTCGTTATTGAAATTTGTTTTGTTTTGTTTATTTTGTTTTTGAGTGCTTAATTCGGAAATTTTTAGCTTTTTGAGGGTACTTTTAAATTTTTTTGAAGAAGGAGGAGAAGTTTGTTTTATAGCATCTTATAACGCTCATATGTATGTCAGAGCCTTTTGTGTGTTATAAAGTGTCTTTGAATTTATAATTATTTGGCACAAAAACAATTAAATTCTCCGCTCTAAATATGTTATAAAAAAAATAGACAATTTATTATACGTAATATATTCAAATGCAATATATTCTACGACTGCAAGTATTAATATAGCTTTATAGATAAAAAAACTACCTTACCTTATTGTCCAAGTCCATACGGTCGTGACTGCCCATGTTCCTCATATGCTTCAAGTACGCCGTAGTAATGGGCACGCTGTAGTCCACGTCATCTCCATAGAAGACCCCACCATCTGGTCTCCATGGTCTTGGGATTCTGCCAAAAGAATGTGGATATTCGAGGTTTGCAGGTAGCAACTTCTTGCGAGGAGGTGATCTCGATTTTGGAGGATCCTTTGACGTTAAATTGGCAACGTCCAGTGGATTATATTTCTTTTCTTTTTTATCTGTTTTGTCATTTTCCTCTTCAATTTTAATGTCTTCGTGAGATTCTTCTTGAATTACTTCTTCTTTTGGTAATAGAGGTGGTGGACTATCAGGTTGTACGTCTTCCACGTCAATTACGCTATCATCTTTATCGATTTCAGGGTCAGTACGCACTGGTTGTTCTTCTCTAAACGGCTCTGTATTAAAAAGTGGTGTATCAAAACCGTTACTTTTCTTTGTAGTCAATTCTATATACGTGGGTTCTTCTTCTTCTGTTGGTTTAGGGCTATCAACTTTTTTGAGAGGCTGCAGATCAGTATAATCGTATTTAGGCTCGAATGCATAATTCTGTGCCGCATCTATCTCAGATTCCCAGTTTCTGGTGAATTCTGGTTGACAGTGGGGTAAGAAAGGGAGGTAAGTGGGGTGTCTGGTGGGCGAAGGGGAGGGGGTCGGCAGCGGCGGCGGCGAGGCACTGCGCGGGCGCCGCGCGCACTCCGCACATCCGGTCAGGAAACGCGTGACTGCCTCGCGGGGGAGGAACGCGTAGGTTTCCGTTATCTGTGGGTAAAGAAGATTTATTTATATTTTTCTTAATATTGTCGCCAGTTTTAAGGAAAGATATGTAGTAGGAATTTTGTTAGGTAATTTCTTAATAGCTTTTATATACTACAAAAGGTAATTTAAATATGGACTATAAATAACCGTCGTAATAAAATGTTCATGATTTTATTCAGGAAAACTATTCATGTTTTTGGATGAATTGAATAACATCTATACTACATATATAAACCATCATTTTGGGTTTAACCATATAATCGAAATATGTAGGTATAGATAAAAAAAATATCAATATCAATACAATATGGATGTAACGGCAAATATTAGCATTTATGATGTTTCTATTCTGCTTCCTTCCTCATATTATTTATTTTGCCTAATTAAATTTAGTATATCACATAATAATAGACATCAGTTTGTAATAATAAGTTCAGGATTAGGACTGAACGCAGATAGTGCTGCCATCTATTAGTCATTATACTTGATATAGCGAAGTTACATCATATAGAAGTTCACTCATACGCTACTAGATGGCGCTATCATCTACAGTTTGTTCATAAATAAAAAATACTGAAACCAATATTGAAAAATAAGTCTGATTGAACGCCTTTATGTTAAAATATAAAATAAATAGGAATATTTATAATAAGTAATACTTACAGTTCTATAAGTTCGTTTTTGTCCCGCATGCTTGCCTGGTCTTCCTTCAAGTTCAACGTGCACAGTGTAGATTATATCAAAGAAATTCTCGACAATCGCCACTTTTCTGTATACAGGTTCTTGATTGGGTGCATTCTGTAAAAAAATATAAACGTTTCAATATGCTACATCATATTAAAATAAAAATATTAGTATTATATCAGATTACTCTCTGAACCGCCCTCTATCGTTAAATAGCAACCCAAGCCTCGCAACAAGCGACTCCGAAACAAACTTTTCTGTTTTAGTTCTGCCAGTCATCCATAGATGGCGACGTGGTAAAAATAGTACTAAAATTTATGTTCACAAAAAATATTTTTACGCCTAGTTTTAAATTAAAAACCAAATCAAATAAACACTATAATGTTGCTAAATTTCACTTTAGTAAGCGTGTTATTTGTGGCACAGGGGTATAAAGCGTGAGACTGTAAACTAGACAGATTGTGGGTTCAATACCCATTCAAGGAAATGAAATGAAACTCAACGCCGCTTTTGAACACGCAGAGCCTCCATAATTCTACGAAAAGTTCGGAGCAGAGTCTTAAAACTAGGCAGGAAAAATATTGTAAATTGGAGTTACCTATATAAAAGCAACGCGACGCATTACAATAAGCGTCATAAATAACATACATTACCACCGACCGGGATCCGGGATTAGAATATGATTGCGGGATCATCCCCACTCTGACCACTTAATTATAAATTGCCGTTTTGTTGTGTATTTTATTTAAATTTTAATCATTATATAAATTAATCAAATTTTTATTATTGAGACCGTCGTGGCGCAAGGGCACAAAGGTGTAACTGTACCGCGACGGTTGTGCATTCGAACCCCACTCGAGGAAATGCTTCGAAAAATTCAGCGGAAAGTGAGAAAAGGAGGGTAACAGTAGGTTCCCAACAAATCAATCCTTTAAGCAGAGTTTGAATCCACAATCATCGCGTTTACAGACACTTAAAAGACTTACTTAAAAAAGTCTTACAGGTTCTTTAAAATAAATGGTTATTTTTTTAAGAATATCAAACAATAAGATAAATGAAGTCAGCATCAATATCAAAAATAAGATACCAACGAGCTATCCCACGCCCGCATCGGATAGGGGGGGTAATGGCCAAGCAATTACCGGCAGCGCTGATGGGAGGGAGCTTTAACTTCTACCATCAATCTTAGAATGTACTACCACTTTATACGAAGAAGTCATGATATACCTATATTTTTTTCCTAATAAGAACTATAGTCTTATTTAAAATGTATGTAAGTAAATACTTAATTATGAATCAGGAATAAAATATTATAGAAAAAGTTTTTGTGATCTAATTTGCCTGGTGCAGTTTCTGATATAACTGTCAACATATTTTATGTTAGTGGTATGCCATACCAACTATACAACCGACTATACAAAACCGATTTTTTTCAGCTTTACGCTGTATCACAAACAGGTAAAACCCTCCGATCCTCAATTCTCCGTTTTCTCATCGTATTTTGAGATATTAAATACTGTGTTACAGAATTTAATTCCGGGCTTTGACTTGCCAGAACAGGCAAGTGAAGATAATTCATCCCCTGAACGGGACTCGAACCCACAACCATAGCGTTACAGACGGTTTGCAGTTGCCAAAAGATATAATTAACAAAATATGTAACAGTTACACAAAGAACCTTTTATAATATAAAAACCAAATTTATTATGCCGAGGCTCGATACAACTAAAGGTCCCCTACTCCACCCCAAATGAGAATCAAAGTTCAACTAAACATTAGATAGCCGTGGCCCGTGACATGTGGCCTGTGATGAAACAAGGCGAGTACTCCTGCCTCCGGGGAGGGGCTAATGGCGATCGTAATTATCACACAGTTGATGATTTATATTGTGTGAAAGCCATAGATTGAGGCTTGAAATGATAGACATATATTATCTTTATATTATTTCATATTTTATTTTAAATTGTAATGAATGGAAAAACTTTTGGAGTCTATATTGTTTTATTTAAAGACACTAATAGAATGGACTATGTGGGGTACAGCATGAAGCTGTAAAAAATGCTTAAATATGTTCTAAAATTATCATAAAATTATTAAAATGTTATGATAATAGAGAAGACAGATAGATTTAAATGAGAAAAAAATGACAAAATAAAATGGCGATGTCAGTCACCTGTAGATAAGAAACAAACAAACTAATTGAGTGTCAATCGCACTGCATTATAACACTTGGAATTTGAATAAGGAATTACTTTGTCACTTCGTTGATTTTTAATAAATTTTGCGCTACGTATGTTTTTTTGAATTTACATTTATCTACCAAATTATGCTTATTTTTTATATTTACATCAAATATGTAGTGACTCAACACTTGTTAGTGAACAGATCTAATTCATTGAGCAATTTTGAAGATTTTTCTATAATAAATCTTTATTGTCTCATCGTGTCCTCGTAGACAACAAACAATTTATGCAATACGTCTAGGCTTAAAGCAACAAGTGGACGTTGGTCGAGTTCTAGCCTTCGGAATAGCTTAGATTTCATAGCACTATGTACTATTTCGAATAAATACCGGCTATTACTAGTATATCATTTAAAGTAGATACTGTTATTATTTAATTAAATATAAATTACATAGAATTTTAGAATTATTAGAAATTTTTGAATGTATGAAGAATGAAGAAGAAGAATTTGTTTGATTGAATCTCAAGAACTACCTACTGATTTCGAAATGAAAAAATCAATTTTATTTTAGATAGACTATATATCGAGAAAGGCTATAGGGCCTATAGCCTATAGTATAGGCTATAACTAACATGACCAGACGTCACGTTTGGAAAAAGACTATCCCATTTTTCGCTTGTGTCCCGAAATTTGACAAATGTCCCGTTTTTTCGGAATTTCACGTAAATTAGGTCGGTCGAAGAAAGTTTCGCAGCGATTATCGCGGTACGCCATTGTTAAAGGTAACTGAATGGTATAGTCCACAAAAAAACGGAAGTATTTAATTGTTTATTAAAATTTGGTCAATTATATTTAAAGAAAAAAATAAAAAAGTAATTAAAGTTTGAAAAATATAAAACCAATGTTCTATTTTGAGCCGAAGGAAGAATGGTCACATTACCAACACAAACCCTGAAGGTACAGGCAATCCTGGAATCAGAGTACCTCAGAGACAAACAATATGTTATGTATCTATATATATATGTATATACACAACTCTTACATAATATTCATTTGACTACGAGAGCGAAGCTGCAAATAAAAACGAATGCTACCATATTTGTATCAATGATTAAGGGGAATAGAGAATTTCGTCACTTTTATTATATAGTAAATAAAAACAGCTTCACGCTGTATCCCGCACACAGAAGGGTAGGCTAGTGGTAGCTCTAGTGTTAAGACACTCCGTCTCCACTATTATATAGTATTGTAAGTACGAGTATTCTGTACATTACAAATCAATATTTCGCACACTCTAGATACAATATATCGCGCCATTATCAGAACCACTTGATCATAATGTCATCGTCATTAAACAGGGATGTGCGGCGAAATATCGACGTTTCTACTCGAGCGCGTCGATAATGATTCAGCGGCGCGGTACAACTCCCACCCGAGGATTAGTGTTGGGGTTTAGTGTTGGCTTGCTATCGATATGGGATGGTTGGATTATATTTATACTTTTAGTAGGGGTTGTTTGATATTATATTTCTTTGTCTATTGAGTGAGAGAGAAAAGGAAATCCGGATTATTTTTATTGATTTTTTGCTAAATTTGACAATTATGAGTAGGTTTTATACAACTATTGAATATAGTAGTTACTATTTGAAATAACTTTAGCTTATCCAAATTAAAATGATTAGAAAATAATTTAAGCCGATATTTTTTACAATTTTTAATGTTATCCCCATTTGGAAAGAGCAACTTAGATAAAGAGGCGCGAATTTAAATCCATCTACGTCAAATATTTAATACTTTTCTAAAACAGTATTATTATAAACAGAATAGAATTATTATAGATATTGAATCAACATCTTAGGTATAGTATGCTTACTTTAAACTACTTGAGCTTACGTTTTATATGACGTGATAAATACTTCACATTATCACTCCTTCAAATTGAGTGCAATCATCATTTTATGGAAATCGTTTTAAAACATTTATGAGGCCGGTAAAATATCGACATTTCTGGTTGGATGCTTCAAAAATGATTCAGCCAGGCGCAGCATGTCGGCGATTCGTATAATTCCCTGCTTAAAATAGAGTTGGTAATTTTATTTTTTTTATCGATAATCAAAATGTAAAAAAAAATATTTTACCAAACAAAAAATTAAGGTCAATAAATAATATTGAGGCAAGTCGTATCACAGGAGCACAAAGTGTGACTGTAAACTCAACTGGTTCTGGGTTCGATCCCCATTCAAGGAAATGAAATATTTATTAAAATGTATATTTTCATTTCTCAACAGTTATAGTTGCAATTTAAAATATAAATATAATCAATTTATTAAAATTGTATTAAACTTCCTTTATCAGATTTTCGACCTCGAATGTAAGAACTAAAATAGCACTTAGTTATAAAACAAGAACCAGTGCTTAATTTAATAACAAAATAATGGAAATAAATATTAAAAACACATATCTAAGCGAGTGAAAAATGGAAACCTCTCCTCTTCAAAAAAAATAATAAAAAAAACAAGCAAATCCTATGTCGATAGTAAGCACCGCACCACTACCGCCGCTCGCCGCGCATTAATCAGCTGTCGTTTGGTCTCGCCGCGTGCCAGCGATCCCGACCCGACGCTCTGCAGGGCTGCCACTGACAATACAATTTTGTTTATTTTGTGATACGTACTGTTAGAGACCACTTGCCTACGTACTTTCAGTTATATCACAGTGCTATCACAATACTGTGATAGTGCTAAAACTACATGTGATAATTGTGTTTGAAAATGTTAATAAAAATTGATCGAAAGTATATGACTGCTAAACTTATTCATAATATGGCATAACATGAATAAGAATATCTTGGTTATATAATTATATTTTTAAATATTTATTAGTTTTATTTTAAAACAAATCGTGTAATAATAATAAAATAATATTGAATAGTAAAATATAGCGTTTATACGGAATATATATATGTAGAAACATTCTGTGGAGTGTACAATATCGGTATAAGGCACGTCCCATACTATGACTATTAACACTGAATTATAGAGAAAGAAAATTAGAAATATTTAAAAACAACGAATATTTTTATATGTTTAGTCTTTTTTAAATAATTATAAAAATAATAGATACAGTTGCAATCTTTTATATTATTGGAAGTAATTTATAATAAGTGTTTTATCTATTCAATTGCTACCATGGGCGTAGATTGTGTCAATAATAATAATCTTACATAATATTATAAGCGGTTAACGTGAGCGTCTCAAAAGCCTAAGCATTATGACGAAGCATTCTATAAATATCTTGAGTGCAAAATGTTACAAGCGATAATTACTTCATTTTCATTGATACATAATTTATATAGATAGTAAATTATGTTATTCTTGCACACATAATATACTATATAAATCTTTATGATTACACAATTTAATAATGTTTTTTTATGATATTTAGTACTTTCTTTGTTACTATATTCTAAAATCATAAGAAGCAATAACAATAAGAATTTAATAATTTCTATTTATTTTTTCTTCTTTGGTATAGGTATTATCTATTAATTTAAAACGTTTATTATTATTCCCTTAAAATATAATAAAAATTAAGAAAAAATCCGCAAGACCCTAAGAAAAAAGATCACGGTACCCTTGGCAACGGTGATAAGTCAGGGTCGTAACAAATAGCAACCCTACGAGCTACGGTGCGGTTTCACTTGACAAGTGGTCCTCGCCGATACGTTTTAACACTCGCCGCGATGTCGATGTCTTATATTTTATATTTTTATATTCGACAAGATTATTAGGTATTTTTCAAACTTATGTTTTGTTATGTTGCTATTATAAGCGTTTGGATGTTGTAATTCGTCATGTACGGTTTATATAATTAATAATGATTTTCGATATAACTAGATCGCGGAAATGGAACCCGCTACGGAAACCATAATGTCACTAAATAATTAAATGAGAACAGTGATTAGTTAATATACATTCCACGATTTAAAGTACTTGCAAAAGTCTATTCGCATAATAAATATTAAATATTTGACAAAACAAAGGACAACGAAAATTACAAATTTATTTCTTATTTAAGAGTGTTCTTGAATGGTTAAAAAAAGAAGACTCTGTCTACCCCACAAAATATGAAGAGCGAGAAATAAAAAAACCAGTGAAATATATCGATATAAAAGACCAACCCTACAGCTATGTCTCGCTTGACAAGTGGTACTCACAGCGCGTTTCGACGGCACACACCGTGTCGTCGTCTCGTTACTGGGAGAAGCTTTCTTTTTGAATGAACAAACAGAACCGAGGTTATTTGTGTACACTTGGCTACTTGCGTTAGTAATTACACGAATTTTTAAAATTAGTTTGTAAAAATGTTACTATATTTTAAATTATTATGATATTTATTTATATTTAAAAGCATAATAATTTTCTGTAGATCAGTCGTGGCTAAAAACTGTTAAATACTTTATTTTGTTCCCTTCTTTACTTTCACTCTCCTTACCACAGTTACTAAACGAAAGTATAGTTTATAATAATAAAATTATATCTTTTTTCCTAATAACACGTATAAAATTATCGATATTCGACAAATATGTACATATCTATTGCGTGATGATCGCGCCGAGTGGCTCTCAAAGGGGTCGTGATTCGGGGGTTGTATATCAAATGTCACGCCGACATCTCATTAGCGATACTGGATGTTAAATGTACCTGCATTTTATTTTTGTGTATGATTAAAGGATTTTTTTTTGGTAGATACGTGTACTTATAGTTGTGTATCTAAAATACTTCATTAATAAACTTATAAAACTTTGGACGTACTGGGATTTGAACCCCCGCTATTTAATAATCCAATCTAAGAGATAAGCTATTTTATTTTCGTAAGTGTGAAATGACAGTTTAAAAATCATAACAATATGTAATAGACATAATAAAAATATATTATAGACTTCCTTTTTTGTTTTCAATATATTTTGTGTAACCCTATTTTATAGGCTACAAATTATCGGTACTTTCTAGTCTGTAGATAATTCTTATCTCTCTTACCTTTATCACAATACTACCAGCAATAACGCCGAAAACCAATTGTTGAAGGCATTAATATTTTATGTTACAATTTGGTAGCCCAATTTCTAAGGTACAATTCAGATTTTAAAACTAGTTCTGAGTCCTAGGTACAAGTAATAATTGAGTGGAGAACTGAATTGTTTTAATGGGAACGGAGTACTTAATATTAGGTTCCCATGTTCCCTCTCTAAAAGAATAACTCAATTTTTTATAAGTAATAAATTACTATTCCACTAATCCCAATAATCATTTAAATTAAAATAACTAAACAATTAACTGTTTCTGCTTTTTCAATACCAAGAAGCAATTTAGATGAATTCTAGAGCTACATCTATCTATGTAGAATAAATGTAGCCGAGCAGTGTCTGAAGGCGTCGGTTGGCGCCGACTTCAAAGGCGCAGCTGAGAGAGACGCAATATCATAGATATTGAGATCGTTCATTACTTATCCTCTCGTCGCCGTTAAATTCTATTCAGACGTGTGTTCGAGCATTGTGAGGAGATGTTAATAAACCTTGTCCTTACTGGACTGGAAAGTTGCTTGTCAATTGAATGCGAAAGTATAAATGGTGTACGGGATAGAGTAAAGCAGAAAACCTTTATATATTTTTCCCATATTTAGACTTATAGATTTTTGGAAACCCGACGTTTCGAGCACTTTACTCGAGACATTGCGTGTTGAGAGGCGGAACTCAACGTCGGGCTTTTGCTAGAGCAATAAAATTTTTAATAAATTTAAATCATTCCCTCGAGTAGGGATCGAACACACGACCGTCGCGTTACAGTCACATCCTTGTGCCTCTGCACCACCACGGCCTCTCATATATTAATATAAAGAGTATATAATATATAAAAGTACGTCTGTTCGTACGTAAGTAGATATATAACATATAAGCAGAGGCCGCTGCGGGATATTTGCGCGCTATATTTGCACATAGCGGGTGTTTGCTGCTAACAACACATTCGCACGTCTACGAATATTAATACGAGTTTTATTAAATGTCCCGGTGTTTGAGCCGCGGCTATATTGGGTGGGTGCTTTTTATTTTACTGGTTTATAATTCTGTCTCTACTTAATATAATACCTATACTACATTTTGCTGTCAACTTTAAATGAGTAAATTGAATTTTATATAAGTTGTAGTAAATAAAAATATTTTTTCAATGTAGTAGATTTTATAATGATTTAGGTCATTATCAAATTTAATACTGAACCAAAACGAAGTTTAAGTAGTCTTGCTATATTAAAATTTTTATTCTCAAATTAAAACAATTGAAATCATAATATTACTTATTCAAGAACAATATTATAAACACTTTTATATTGTTAAGTTACATAAAAATGTCCGTCCTAAAGGAAGCTACGACTAGCTCAGAAGGCAATTCTATTGAAAGCAGTCGGGAAGAATCTTACGAATTATATTAGAAATTTAGAATCCACACCGGCCACATGCAATCTAATTATTAAACAACATACCTATACAACTAAAAATTCTCACAATTTTTCCCTATGTTCTTTTAAAAGTTTTAAAAAACTTTTGTGCAAAGCGAAGCATGATAGCCGTGGTGCGGTCGTGCCCGCGTGCCCGCGACCGCAGGCTCCCTACGTAGAGGACTATAGACTGTTAGATGCTGTAGACATTATTATATGGCTAGTTTTAAGTTCATTCTAAATTTTTATTATTTAGAAGTTCTCGATCTTCGAAGATCTCTATGAGTTTTTAAAATGTTCGTATTATTTATGATTAAAATGTTCGTATTATTTATGATTACCTATTATACTACAATTTCTCAAGACAAAACGCGGCGTTGAATTTCCCAACTTAACAGGTAATGATTTAAATTCTGACGGAAAAGTGATGAAGGGAATGTCTTGACACTCGCTTCTCTATGCTTGCAAATGCTATGTGGGGAAACGTGTAAATTAGTTAATTATTTTTTGCACGTAAAACACACTTTTACACGTAATTAAAATTTATTTGTACTTTTGGGCACATCTACAAATATTTTTTTTTTTTT
>FASU01002680.1:0-16941 GCA_001486225.1 Heliconius pardalinus sergestus | reverse complement strand
TCTTCTTGCGAGGAAATAAAAATAATTCATTTCTCTTTCGAGTTTGAATCCACCACCCACAACCGTCGCGTTTACAAACAGACGACATCCCACTGTACCACGACTAATAAAAAAACGTATAGACGTAAACGTAAGTAGTACGTATAATAAAAAAAATAGTTGCACAAGGCATTTTACAATCTTCTAAAGTATGAAGGACAAATATGCAACTTAAGTTATATAAACTTATGACATAAACAATTAGCACATACGGCGTAGTAGCGATTACACCACACGACAAGTAGGTACACCGTTTAACTTAGGCCTTAAAAGATATAGTGCTAGTGCTACTATTACTACAAGTGGTGTGGTGTAAACGCCGCTACAAATTTATCGATACAAAGTAAAAGAATATCAATATTGTCTACCACTCTAAGAAGAAATTGCAATATTTATATATATTTTCTTCCTTAAGTGATTCGATTACGAGGGATTCACTTCAATGACCGTGTTCATGTGCTGAGGGTGCGGCTTGAACTCCACTACTTCTTTCCATACTAATTCTATAAAAGAATAAGAATATTTTGTTAAAAATAACAAATCTATCAAATATTGTGTCAATCGATCTATATATATTATCTATACTAATATTATAAAGCTGAAGAGTTTGTTTGAGTGAATGCGCTAATTTTGTAAAATACTGGCGTGAATTGAAAAATCTTTTTGAATTTTTTTTTAAAAATTATCCAAATAGTTCATTATTCAAGGATGATATTATATTTAAAATTCAAAAATAGTTTTATACGAAACTGATACTGTTAAATGTTGTTATGATACAGGATGACTAAATTTGTAATAAGAATATAAAAATAAGTTATAATAAAAATAATTAAAATCCATTTGCATATTCAATAGCTAAAGCACCTTTCCACTTGTCAACCGGCAGGTCCATGTCCTCGAAGCTCTGGTCGTAGGGCGCCGAGACGGGCTCGTCCGTGGGGTCCGCGTATTGTGCTAGGTACTCGTGAGCTAGCGCTTGTTCCGCGGTTATACGCCTGCGAATTATGTATACATATATATTTATGCTCGCTTTGCGAAGCGGATCGGATCAAACCTAGAACCGTCGCGTTCATAGTCAGCAGCTATGCGGCTACACCACGACGGCCTCTAACTTATTTTTTTAGTTAACCACAATTTTGTTATCTAGTTTCTTCTTTAATGTATGTAATACATAGTGACAGTACTAGTGGCTATTATATTTTATAGATAATTAAAACTGGACACCATGAAAATATTTCTATCATAATCATTTGCTTACATTCAGGCCTTAGATTGGCTTTCTAATAAGTAAATTTAAGTTATTTTTCCGTTTCATTTTAAGCCTAAAAATGCCTAACATAAAACACATTTAATTTCGCCACAACAAAAGAGTCCTTTCCACAATAAATACTACCACAATTCACAAAAATTAAAAATATACCTAAACAAATAAAAGAAAAAAAATGTGTCTTACTAATTCATCAAAATCTGATCCTAAAAACTATAAGACGTACTTATCAGCATCCAGTTCCAGCATGAGCTCGAGCAGGTTGACGGCGAGCGGGTTGGCGCCGCGGAACACCTCGCGGAAATCGCGTCGCTTCAACGTCGGCAACGACTGGATATAATTGCGGGCCTAGAATTAAATTACAATTAACAATAATTTAATTTTTTAGCTTCACGCTGTATCCCATATATAGGAGGGTAGGCAGACGAGGAAATGTAATGTTTCATTAGAAGTACCTATTATTTGTAAATAATATTATAAATAATACGTTTTGATAAAGTCTGAAACATCTATAGATACGATAACAACAGGCCAGACCAGACAACCATTGCATTTGTATGTTGTCTTGATGTAAAGATATTTACTTTGTTTTGAGTTCTGCCACTCACACACAATGCCTCCAGAATTCGGTAAAAAGTGGGAAACGGAGTGTCTTAACACTAGGTTAAAACAATATAAAGTTCACGCAGTTGTTCACTTTAAAGCCTAACATTCCCAAACAAAAAGCAATGTACAAATTTAAACATCACAACAATTCAAAACGTATTTGATATACACATGTAAATCAAAACAAAACATATAACCTTTCTACCAAATTTATGATAGATAATGTAAATCTTATTATTTATAGAGAATTAAGATCGCCATACATACTAAAATTTTAATGTTTGCAGTGTAAGTGATTTTAATCTGTTCCAATATTTCTATTATATATTCAGCATATTATTTGCTATTGTTAATAAAACTAAGTTTAGAGTTACATACACATAATGTTATCTTTAGTTTCAGTAGAATAGTAGATTGAAATTCATGTATCATTGCATCATTAATATAACACTGAAAAAAATGAAAACCTACTAATTAAAAAGGACATAAAATATTAACTTGACATTTAAGTTTATAAATGAATTTCAATTGTATAGACATTATAAGTTTTGTACGAATGTATTAGTATTCTTACCTCTTCACTTATAATTTTGTCAATAGTCTCTTGTTCTGGTTTTCCGCAAAGAAATAAAATTCTTGTAAGATGGTCAATATCTGACGCGTAGAGGTTAAGGCAAGCACCAAACTTACACAAGCTTAGTATATTGACGAACAGACCAATTTGAAGCAAAAGCAAAATATATACATTTAGTATAAAATGCATGATTCCATTAAAGCCCATATGTAATTAAAATATGCATATAAACAATTATATCATAAGAACCAAATAGTAATATAATGTTTATAAAAGGCTTGAGTAAATAGTGCATTTTATTATAAGTTATGTTACATAATATTAAAACGCTAAACCCGGTATGTACAAACATACTTACAGATTCAGACGATATTTTCTGCATAAACTCTTGCGCTGGAGTTCCTAGCACCTCCATTATTAAGTTCAGTTGATGAATATCTGTTGCTCATTAAGGTTCACAAAGCCAAAGTATATGTGAAAATGGGCACCTACATCATTATAACAAAAGATCTGACAGATTACTGGAATATTAAAAAACATTAATAATGATAAAAAATACTTTTTTTCTTATTTTTTTATTTTTCAATAAGGCAATTTGAGACCAACATGTTTTAACTTTTCTACCTAAATAAAGTATCTGAAGGCTTTATGGACTAACAAGTGTATTACAAACTGATGTCATGAGTACTATAATAAAAAATTGTAAATATACAACATTTATACTAAAATGAAAATGATAATATTGTGTATTACATAGTATACACCTGTCAAATCTTTTACTATAAACACTGAAAGCTTTAAAACAAACCTACTACAAAAAGTATAAGTAATTAAATGTACATAGAAACAGATACAATAATTACAATATAATTAAATTAAATAGTAACATGCCATATGTTTTATTATATCACTTACCTTATGTAGTTACATTGCCTATTTCTGTGTGAAACAAGAAATAATCTGTATATATTACTTACAAAATAATACAAAATAATTTAAATAAATACTTATTTATACATGAAAATCAACTGAAGATGGAATATTTAAAAGGATACGATCTGTGCCTGGGAAGAGGGTCCTGCCTGTGAGTAGTTCAGCCATGATACAACCGACTGACCAAATATCCACAGTTTGATTGTAATGCATCCAATTTAACATAATCTCTGGTGCCCTGTACCACCTGGAAACATCATTAACAGCTCTGTTCTATTATTTATTTTAATTTATCTTCGAGTTTCAAATAGTAAACAAAATGCGGGTACGATTGTTTTGTTTAATGCAGTTTTGTTTAATTTAATGGTTATAACCAATTATGAAGTTACGTCTAGTACTTAAAGTGCAAGTTATCATAAACAAACAATATAATATTTTGAATAAGTGGCCGGTTAATTGTGCCCATTAGTGTTTATTAAATTAAGTAGGTTTCAAAGACTTGGTTTTCTAATCATTTTCTAAAGAAGCCCAGTTGACTATATTTTTTTCATTATTCAATACAATGGTAATATTCATATATCGTAGCTTTCCTTATTTTGGTTAAGAATTAAATTTATTAAGGTTATAAGCATAGGGATGGAGGGGAGGGGACACCCTGAAAAACAATCTTTACACAATAGGATCATTTCAAAAAAATTAAGGTCTCTTGAAAATGACTGTAGACACAATTTTTTTTCTAATAGTCCATGACTAAGATAATTAAAAAAAGACTATATACCTTGTAGCAACATAACCAGTCATTTCAGTCTCAGTTGGCCTGGCCAAACCAAAATCCAGTATTTTCAATTCACAGTCTTCATTTACAGCAATATTGGATGGTTTAAGGTCCTGTAAAAACATGATTAAAAAATCAAAGTTGTTTAATGTGATTTACAAAACTTATGATTTATTTAGATTTAATTTTTAGGTGGTGGATGATGGAGGAAGAGATATAACAATATAAAAATCTCTCTATAATTTGGTAGTTTCTTATATTAATAATAATAATCCTTTTTGCTTACCCTATGAATAATTCCTGCTGAATGTATATATTTGAGACCTCTAAGAATCTGATACACAAGAAACTGAACATGCTCATCGGACAGCTTTTGTGTGCGAATTATGTTATTTAAATCTGCACCCATCAAGTGTGTAACTAAATAAACTTGTTGGAATTCCTCCAAGCTGTGTTCTGGAGTAAATACATCTAAGAGGCCTGTAAAATATTAAGATTACATGCCTTAGAAGTTTAACTTCATAATTTTTTTTTTCTTTTAGCTTCACTCTGTAATCCACATATAGCAAGATAGGCAGAGGGAAAGTATTGTTAAGTTATCTAACTATTGTCAATATATTATCTATCTATTGTCAATGTCTAAATAAACTATTGTCATTGCCCCAAGTGGGAATCAGACCTATAACAATTACATTACTGTCAGACAATCTGCTGCTGAGTCTCTATGGTTTCAATTCATTTACTGATAGTACTTACCTATAATATTTTCATGATTCATATGCTTTAACATTCTCAATTCTCTATAAGTTCGCTTAGCATGAACAGCAGACTGGAACGGTCTGGCTAGTTTTTTTATTGCAACTTTCATATTATGTACAGTATCAATGGCTGAGCTGCAATAAAGTAAGATCAAAAAGTTATGGCAACTTGTGGATTAAATTCAGTACAATTAAATGTTTCTTTCAAAGTTATTTGTTAACACATGCTTTTTATAATTCAAACAAAAAATATTCTTTACTTCAATGGATTTTAAAAACACCATTGAAATCATCAAATGAACCTATAACTGGCATGGACAGCAGTTCTGCTGGAACAGCAAAAGTCTTAACTATCACTCTTTTCAAAGTAATGGTTACAATTTTATTCCTAACACAATTATACAATAGTAAATTATTATAACTATATATATAAGCCATTCAAATTATTTAACTCCATATATAGCTAAATAGTAGCTATCGCATAGAATTCTAATTATCTTAATTCCACTTTTTTTATTATATACATATTTTAAAACAGTTATTAGCTTTCCAAATTAACATTGTATTTAGAGTTATTTTTAATTTCTACAGTAGCTATTGTAAAATATGTTGCTTGTTATAAATATGTATACATAGATCCACAAAAAAAATATTTATTTGATTGCAATGCCTACAAAAATAAATGAATGTAAATATTTATAAATAAATTTGAAAATCCCTGCAAGTCCTAATTTATTTGCATTATTTAATCATGCTACAATCGATATAAGATAATGCTAGATTAAAATGATAGGCTTGTCATGAAACCTGTCCACCCACACAGTAGTTAGACAAGTATTTTTTGGTGAATATAATATTTACAAATAGATTTGAACGTATAGATACGAATAGATATGTGCTTACATACTGTAATATATTTTAAAAATAAGTACTGGCAATCTGCCTATGCATGCTAAATAAATACATACCAAACTTGACCGTAAGCACCAGATCCTACAGGTGTAAGCATTTGATATCTCTCAGGTACAATCCATTCTGTCTTATTAATTTCTACTGTGTGGTACCGAGGCATTTTCACAGACGATTTTTAACTTTTCAATGTTATAAAATAATCGAAAAAATAAAATTTTAGAAAATTTTATCTCACTGTCACACGCTATTTGCCAAATTGTCCATAGTCAATTTAAAAAATAAATTTCTGCCATTTGAGTTATGACTTTATATTACAGATTAGTAATGTTTTTAAGTTATTGAAGCTTTAAAAAATTTCTTAGGCTCAAATCAAAGCAATATAATAGACCTAGAAAAAAATTATGAATGAGTCAACAAATCTTAAAACTAATAATATCTATGAAAACGTAAAACTCTGAATGTATCTCATAATATTATTAGTACTCAATATAGAATATTTTTATATTATTTTTCAGTTTTAATATTTTTGTAAAATGTTTGATTTCATTATTATATAAATTAAAATTACAATATTTCAAAATTACAATTTTTTTTTCAAATTGTACCAATCCTATAGATTATAAAATAATAAAAAAAACAAACTTCAATCAAAGTAGGAATTGTCAGTGACCAATGTTATTGACGTTATTGATAATTGATATGATATAGGAGTCGTATAAGAAAGTCTTTTAGTATTTTTTATTATACTAAATTACTAAGTTATAAACACTAAGGACTATGGCACAAACTGCGGGCGTAAAGCCCATGGCCATTGCCGGTCGTGTGGCATCCGAAAGGGAGAGATGTCTGGGAATGACTGATGCTGAAAGAGCTTGGCGCAAGCAATGGCTTAAAGATCAAATCTTAGCTTCAAATGAACCCTTACATGTGGAGGAATATTGGAAAGAACGTACTAATCCTATTCGTCGCTTCTACCAAAAGCCATTAGATGTAATATTTACGAAGCTATCACCTATTTTGGTAAGGTTATATAACAATAATAACCTTATATGTTTATTTGCCTAAGATAACTTTTTTAAAATTCTTTTCGCTTTTGAATCTTACAGGGGGCTCAACGTGCACATGATTATAGATTCATTACTGGAAAACTTGGTTTCATTGCAGTTGGAATTTTAGCAACCCATTATTATTTTAAATATCAAGGAAATGTAAGTAGAATTATATTCTTTATGACATTAAATATGTAATATATACGAGTTACATCAATGGTTTCTAAGTTTAAGATTTCATAGAGATATATCTAAGGCAACATTTTTGATTAACTAGGAAATTTAGTTAAAAATGAAATTGGATGGTTAGTTTGATTTAAATATCAAAACCTGTTTCCATTTATATCTTATAACATAGAGACTGTCTTGAATTAGTGTAATTACAGCTTTTCATTAGTCACTCAGGAAACTTCACAGCCAAAATAGCATTAGCAAATAACATGATTTTAAATTACCTTTCAAAAGGAAATGAGTTTACCTCAAATCAACATTAGACAATATTGATTTCTATTCTTAGAAGACCTGTTATGTCATTTCACCAAGAATTCAATGGGAGGAGTACATCAAATATATATATATATATATATATACCTGTACAGTGTGCCTGACACCTGTGTAGTATATAGAAACTCTCAATAAAATTTATTTAAATGTTAAACTGGATTGTCTCTAATAAAAAAATCCTTGTCAAATAAAAAAAATAGTTCAATGAAGAATGTTTTCAGTTAATACAATATAATAGACATATGCAGTTGACATTTTGCCTGATGCATGTAGTGTATACCATAATACACAAGCTAACTTATAATATAGTTTGGAGAATATCTGAATCCAAATTTACTATTTGGCAAATACAAACATCACATGGCAAAGACAAGTTTTGCAATACAACATTTATTTTTATATTAAAATGTAAAAACAAATTACAAAAAATGTATTTCAATTCCACTTCTGTGTTAGCTGATACTCGTAATTAAAGTTCAATAAATAATAGGAACCGGAAATGTTACCGAGTACTAGATCTAGGCTGTAAGTGAAATGTTCTTGTACTTCAATATTACTGTTATTTGAAACAATTGTCATGAATATCTGTGCATTTAAATGTGGTGAAAACATTATATTATTCTTATTATTGTACTGACTTTCCAGAACTACTAGTTTTAAAATATTCCATCAGTAAAAAAGACATCTAACAGAATTTTTCTGTTGTAGGCAACTACCCTACTTGAGACATATCTTTTAATATTATACAAATATCTTTTGCAAGCCAATGTTATGCTGACAATAGACATTTTTAAAATAAAATATGTTATTATATAATAATTTTGATTTTTTTTCAGGATTGGACTAAGAAAGGAGGCTGGAGAGTAACAAGAACAAAGCCTATGGTGTTGCCTGGGCAACCTGGATTCCCTTACAAATCTGAGCGTACTAAAGATTCTGACTATGCAGATAGGGGTTTCAGCAAATCAGTTTATGGTGGAAAGTAAAAATAGTTGTGTGGTTGCAATTTGATATAGTAGTTTTCTTTTAAATAATTTAATTGAAAAGTGTAATGTAAATGTTAAAGAATAAAAACAATTGTTATTATGCAAAATGTATTCCTTCTGAATTGAAAGCATGCAGTAGTTTCATGAAGTCATCAACATCCATTGTCCTAGCACGCATTTGATCTGATTCTGCTGCAATTAATACTTCTTGAATTTTTTGTTTTATATCAAAATCTTGTGGAATTTCCTGTGAAAAAACCATTAATTTATCATGATTGTCATGAATCTGCCATGAAATTGCCACAATCACAAAATTGTTTATTGTTCATTTAAAACAAATTTTGAAAAAGTGGGGATGTTCATCATTACTTAATATTAAAAATTTTGATTCATTTAATTAAAGCCTAGTACTTTTTCAGACCTCTTATCATATATTTCACAATGAATTTCATTTTATTAGAATGTTTAACAATCACTTATATCCACATACTTTTTTGTATATTTCTTTATTTCATAATTCTTGAGTTTAAGTGTTCTACACATAATGAACATTATATAGCTTAAAAAAAATTAAATTAACTTGCTGACCAATAGACATTGAAAATTACCTTATTATGCAAAGAACAATGCACTCTGTAGTTTTTGTCTAAAACTGCCATTGTTGTGTTTTGCTTAAAAGCAGCAGATAATGTTTTATTTTTCCTCACAAATGCTATTCTTGTGAGGCCATCCCATTCAACAAAGTTTATTGGAGGTGGTGGATTTCTTGGTTCTATTCTCACTACACTGGATTCTACTTTAGGTGGAGGTCGAAAATTATTCTTTCCCACCTGCAAAAAAATTTTTTTTAGTTTCATTCTATATCTAACAAGGTAGGCAGAGCAAACCAAAAGAGTGTTAACAGAGTTCATACCACACTTTTCCATAACTGTTAAGATATTGTGTGTAGCAAAACTCAACACTACTTTCAAATCTAGAGTTAGACACAACTACTGCTATTATTTACATTAATTTATTTTAGTGACATTTATTTCCTAAAATTATTGATATAATGACTGGGAAAATATGTGGTTTTATTTTAATCATATCTTACCTTCATTAACATATCAACTCTTGCTAAGAGTTGTGTATTTATTGACAACCTACAGTACAACTTATCACCAGGCAATGCAACTAATCTTTGTGCAAATTCTTGTTGGAACATCAATACAGCGCACCTAAAGAATGGTCTGTGAAGAAGTAACTTGAATACTAAAGGTGAACTGATTTGATAGGGGATATTTGCCACACATATGTCAAAGAAGGGTAATTCAGTTTTTAAAACGTCTCCCACTAATATCTGTAGTTTTGCTTGATAGGGGGTGCCTTGGACACGCTTTTGAAGTTCTGCAACCAACCTGTTAAATACAAATTAGTAGTTTATTATGTTAGGGTTATATTTAATTAAATGAAATGTTATGATTATATATATTTATATACCTTGTGTCAATTTCACAGGCTACAACTTTTTTAACTCTGTCTAGCATTTTTATCGTCATATTACCAGTTCCAGGACCAATTTCAAGAGCTACATCAGTAGGTCTCAATCCTGCTTTATCTAGCATAGACGTAATAATCAATGGATTTTTTAAAATGTGTTGACCAAAGTCCTTATTAAATTGGATTCCTGAAATCGAAAAAATTCATCTCACATATATAATACAGAAATCAATTTGTAATTTTTATTTTAAAAATTCCATGCCTACTTAACCTACAGAAAAATATATTTTAAAAATCGTACCTTGTTTAGCAATTTCATTGTGGACTCTGGTTTTTTTCTCAACCTTTACTTTTGGCATTTTGAAAATATAAAATCTTAATACTTATTTGATAATCATTTAATAAAAATATTACATTAATATATAATAAACATTATACCACACTGTTTTGGCAGTCGACTTCAGAAGTTCAGAGGTCTAGGAACCACAGAATGCATACTATATCCAAAGAGGAAAAGTAAAAAATTATTTTATAGAGATTGTACTCTATAGAAAATCAAAGATGTTGCGGTGCTGTGCGCTCCACATTAGAGAAAACTAGTAACTACTATGAGTTTTAACGAAATCGTTATTTTTTTACTTTCCTTGTTTTGTAGGACTTAATAGTTAATATTTGTAAAAAAATGTTTTAAGGATACTTGAAAGAAATAAAAAAAAATTGTCCATATCCATTAGATATGTTTATATTTTTCAATACTGATATACTTTTATAAACTATAAAAAATATAATTTTATTCTATCATAAGCCTTTTTTATTTTTATTTTATTATATTCTTCCTATATTATATAACTATGAAATAAATAACCAGTATTAAATGGCAACACAAAAGAAAATTTATGTGATTATTTTTGAGTTTGGCAATTCTGATTCGTCAAATTTTGGCATGGTTGATCTTTCTAAGTCCGAATAAAATACAACCGTTTTTGTAAAATTATTATGAAAATGGAGTGGGAACCTGAACAAGAAGGATTAAGACAAATACTTACATTACTTAAGGAATCCCAATCACCAGACACTGCCACTCAGAGAGCAGTTCAACAAGTATCCTTTTTAAGATTTCAAGTCGATATACATATCGGCGTGGATGTTTTTTGTGTAATATAACCGTTTATCATTTAATTCATTAATTATTGTCTTTTACAATTTCTTGTTTTAATCTTATGTATTACCTATAAATCATGTTGCCTTGATGTTTTATAATTACCACGCTCCTAATAAAATCGATTTTTCCGACATGACAGTCATTGACAGCTTTCGATTTCCATAACAATGTAATCTCAGAAATTGGAAGAGTTGAACAAATACCCAGATTTTAACAACTACCTTATATATGTGTTGACAAAACTGGTCTCCGAGGCGGAGCCGACAAGGTCCCTGAGCGGTTTAATTTTGAAGAACAATGTAAAGGCGCGCTATAATAGCTTTTTACCTGAAGTAGCAGAATTTATTAAACGTGAATGTTTATCTGCTGTTGGAGATCCCTCACCATTGATCCGAGCCACTGTTGGTATAATAATCACAACAATTGCCAGTAAGGGTGAACTTACATCATGGCCTGAGCTATTACCTGCTTTATGCCAAATGCTTGATTCCCAAGATTACAATGTATGCGAGGTATGAAAAGAATTAAAATAAATAGAAGTTAGTTAACATCTTTATGTTACTATCTTTTATAATTTGAGAAAACATTTGAAATACATATTTTATATTAAATTTAAACTTTTTAGGGTGCATTTGGAGCTTTACAGAAGATTTGTGAAGACACAGCTGAATTATTGGATAGTGATGCACTTAACAGACCCTTAAATGTTTTAATACCAAAATTTTTACAGTTTTTCCGTCACTCATCTCCTAAAATTAGATGTCATGCTATTGCTTGTGTCAATTACTTCATTATGGGTAGGACACAAGCTTTAATGTTACATATAGATTCTTTTATTGAGGTAAAGATTTATTAATTTAAAAAGTGGTGTTTTTTAACCATTATACATGTGTTTTATATAATGCAAAATATTGCAGAACTTATTCCACCTAGCTGCAGATGAAGATCCTGATGTCAGAAAGAATGTTTGCCATGCTTTGGTTCTACTATTGGAAGTTCGCTTAGACAGGCTTATACCATATTTGCCAAATATTATTGAGGTAAATTATATAAATAATTTAATATTTTCAAAGTGTTATTTCACACTTTTATAAAAATAAATGTCCCCCCAAAGTTTAAATTTTTTTTATAATATTCTAAAAATGTAAGTATTATTTGTATTACAAAAATAATAGCAAAATATAACATAATATTTTTTGTAAACAGTACATGTTGTTGCGCACACAAGATCAAGAGGAAGGTGTTGCATTAGAAGCATGTGAATTTTGGTTGTCCCTTGCAGAACAAAATGTATGCAGAGAGGTCAGTTTTTTGTTTTATTTTATGAATCTACAACATTTATTGTAATTAATTTAACCTTTAAGTATTGACATGCAATTTTTGTAATGTTAGTACTGATGTGAGGCCTGAGAGTGCATATATGATATAGTTTTTTAAAGAAAGCTTACTTATTTGTCCTTGGTTAAAGAGCATAAAGTAAAAAAAAATATTATTTTCATTTTGTGGCAAAATAAATGGGCCATTGAGTTCCTTTACGCTTAATGCAAAGTTTGAGTAAAAAAATGCAAACTATATATACAAAATATACAAAGTTCGAGACTTCAATTCTGAAATGGGGAATAAAGTGACTTGAGGTTAAGTTTTCTCTAATAAAAATATTAAAAAATATTAAAATTAAATATATATATACACTGTTTGCTGAACACAATTTACTATTGAATAAATCTGTTTTCTAATCTTTTCTTTTACACAGAGTAAAATATGTTGATTCACATTTAAACATAAATAAGGAAGGATCATTTAAGTTATGGTAGTAACATAAACATGCTTGTAACAACCTGTTAAAAAAATCTTAAAATAATATTTAACAAACAGGTGCTAGGACCTCGTCTACCAGCACTGTTACCGGTGTTAGTGCGGGGCATGCGCTATTCTGACATGGACGTGATCCTCTTACGAGGGGACAGAGATGATGATGCAGATGATGCTGAACCGGATCGTGAGTCGGACATACGACCGCGGTTTCATAAGCCACGCTCACACACTGTTAAACATAATGGTGAGTGGTAAACAAATTGTTGTATACAATACGATCGACGAGCCGTGGCCGCCATGATCTTACCACAGATTAGATTTTATTATTTTTTTTACCTTTCATAGTTTACTTTTCGAGTGGACAATGTTGTTCAGAAAACCTAACTTGAGGGCCATGATTCATATATAAATTTAAATATATAAAACACTTATGAAATCTACTGTGAAAATGATGAACAACGAAACTATTGCGCGTAGAAAACAAGAAGTTTATCATATAAGTTTTTTAAGAGTATTGAAGAATACTAAAAGAGAATTTTATATATTCCTACGGGAATGAAATCGGCGGCAAGGGCGCCCCCCATGGGACTAGAGACAAGGCTTGCCTCCGCAAAGAGAGCGTAGAATTATTTTAATTTTGCTTTTCTCTCACTCATGAGGAATCTAGCTTTCATACAAAACAAAAAAAAGTAAATCGGACCAGTAGATCCAGAGATCTTACATGAAATTAAATTGTTGTATAATTTTCTTTACAATAATACAATATTAACTTGAACTTTCTTTTGTTCTTAATTATAATAAATTAATTAATTAAATTTCTGTTATCTATTTATTTTAATTGGCATTCAAAATTTTATTTTATGAATCATTTCTTTGTGAATAAGACAGACATAGACAATGCATTTATAAGATGTTACTAATGTGTCAAAGATTAACCGATAAGATTTTCTTATATTCGAAATTTGAATCATGTTTTTCGGACAGTGTTTTTTTTTTCAAAAAACAATATAAGAAATAATTATTCTTTTAATTATAATTTTCCATTAATTATTTTTGTTGAAGTTTTGTTTATTGCTAAATAAGTAATAAAAGGACAAGTGCCAGTGACTTCTTCATATATCATTTCCTTAACGTGTGTTTTAAGATAAGATAAAATTCTTTGTTTAAGCTCCTTGACATATTAACATTTTTAGACTAAAAATGCATATGTTATGTCTAGATGCAATCTTATTGTCTACACAAACAATCATGAATTTGACCTTACCCAAAACGTGACTTACAATTAAACGTGACATTACGCATGAATGTAATCAATAATTTTCTATATATAAATCGTTTGCTTACAAAAACCTTAAACAGTTTATCGCTTTCACGTTTCTATTTTATTATAATAGTATTTTTTGTCGCAAAAAAACTCATTTTTATACATACATACCTACAGTTACATTAACTGTAGATTATCATTGATAACATTCCGCACTTTGTAACTTCGCTAACATAAAATTACACGTCTTTATAAAAATGTATTTATTTATAGATACGCCTCATAGTATTCAAAGAGGATGAAGACCTTTAAAAATTACCTATATATCATACGCAGTAAAATAACAATCTTTCTAACCTTAACCTTTAATATACTCATCGAGTATGATTATTTTTAGATATATGGGTGTAAGTATATTTTTTATAACGAATATATAATGCGCAAAAGTTAAGGGAGCCTAACTACAGGGCGGCTACGGCTAGGCGAACGTACTGGACTACCCTTTAAAAAAGAAACAAAAAAAAACATTTTCTTCCAACTCCTATGTTAGCCGGCGGCGGAGACAGCAACATGTCTGGCGGCGGAGAGTCGGACGATGAGGAGGAGGGCGGCGCCGACGACGACGGCTCCATGTCCGATTGGAACCTGCGCAAGTGCAGCGCGGCGGCCCTCGACGTCCTGGCTAACGTGTTCGGCGCTGATCTGCTGCCTGTTCTGTTCCCTATACTCAAGGAGACGCTATTCCATGGAGATTGGGTTATAAAGGTATGTAGTTTTGAAATAGGTTCCATATTGGCTTTTAAATGTAAAATCATAATTTGAATAGAATTTATTTGCGATCATGAGAAATATTTTACTAATTTCTATGTTCATTCATATTTATTTCTATGTTCATCATTCATTCACAGATTACTAAACACACAAACTTAATTTCCTCATTATCTTCTAGGAAAGCGGTATCCTAGCAGTAGGCGCGGTAGCAGACGGCTGTATGGGCGGTATGGTGCCACACCTATCCGACCTAGTGCCCTACCTAGTGTGCTGTCTCGGTGAACGCAAGGCGCTAGTACGAGCGATTACCTGCTGGACCCTATCGCGGTATTCCCATTGGATTGTGTCGCAGTCTCACGATTTATATTTACGGCCGGTTATGACTGAGGTGAGTTATAAAAAAAATGTTGTTTTGGAATCTTAAAATAAGTGAAAGTGTTAGATAATAATAAAATAAATTGAAGCAAATTGCTACACCATATTTGAGTAAATTTTTTAGCTATGCTAAGTTAACAACTATTTTCAGCTTTTAAAACGAGTATTAGATAACAACAAAAGAGTACAAGAAGCTGCATGTTCAGCCTTTGCCACATTAGAAGAAGAAGCCTGCACTGAGCTTGTGCCATACTTAGGTCACATATTGCAGACATTGGTATACGCATTCAGTAGATATCAACACAAAAACTTACTTATACTTTACGACGCCATCGGCACATTAGCAGACTCTGTGGGGCATCATCTGAACAAGCCAGAATATATCGGTTTATTGATGCCACCGCTAATAACTAAGTGGAATGTGTTAAAAGATGAAGATAAGGACTTGTTTCCCTTACTTGAGGTATGTTATATACAACTTAATAAAGATTGATTCTTCTATAATAGTCAATGTTTCAAATAATCAATGTATCAAAAAAATTACTTAACATAACGTTTTATATTGACTTTTTTTTAGATCATTATTAAAATATGTAATGTTTCTAGTAGTTTTAGTTGAGAAAATATTTATGATAAAATAGTTTTATTGTAGTGGAGCACATTCGGATTAGCGACATAATTATTACAAATTTATGTATCACAGGTTCAAGCAGCGAAAATTTATTGTAAATTTACTTATTGTACTCTTTCAGTGTTTATCATCGGTGGCTTCAGCACTTCAGTCTGGATTTTTGCCATATTGTGAACCGGTCTTTAGAAGATGCGTGTCCCTCATAGAGCAAACATTAAATCAGAATATCGTGAGTCATTTTAAACCTGTTCATTTCCTTAATAAAATTATTTATTGTTAAAATATGTATATAAAAGGGCATGTTCTCACTGACTGAGGTAAGACGCACGCATTACCATAACCGCTGATGGTAGAAACGTGAAATTTGGACAGAAGTTTATTTTCGTAATCTGGACTAAGAAGAGATTTTGAAAAATTTTAACCGTAAAGGGATGAAATAGGGGTTGAAAGATTAAGTGGCACCGATTTTTAAAAAATATTGAAATTTAGACTCTTAAAAATATATTCACCTAAGGGTGCAAATAAGGGGTTGAAAGTTTGTATGGAAAAATCTTTAAATCGCCACCGATTTTTATAAAATTTGAAATTTAGACTTCTTAAAATATTTCATTGAACACATATTTCATGGTTTATTAGAATTCATCCATAAAATGCAAATAAGCAGCCGAAGCTGCGCGCGTCTGCTAATATTTTAATAATGTTTCAAATATTTGTTCATTTGGTTACAATAATTAATATTATTATAAAACATTACAGGCTTCATTAGTATAGATATGTTATACATATGTACTTTATCTAATAATACTTGTTGACGGTTTTGATAACCTTACTGTGTATGTTAAGTGCATTGCTATGCACTTAGAATTTTATTTAATTGAATTAATATCGTAATATTTATCAATATTTATTATAACTCCATAAGAGAAAATTAGCTTAATGAAATGCCTAAATATTTATTTATTTATTATAAAGATGTATAGATGTATAGATATATAGGTATTACAGATAGTATAAATAATTTATTTATAATCTATATATATA
>FASU01002674.1:1898-14653 GCA_001486225.1 Heliconius pardalinus sergestus | reverse complement strand
TTTATATATATAGATTAACATATTTTGAAAAATGAAGAACATTACCCATACATAGTATTTAATGATAAAAAAGAAGTAAAATTCATTATACACAAATGATTTGATAATTAATTTCATGGCCATTGTTTTTTAAAATCTTTTCTTTCTTTATCTGAAAACACTTTGTATATGTGTTATATGCATATATTAGTTTTTTTATTCCAAATTCATACTTTCACACATCTAAAAGCTAAGGCTATCTTAGGCTTACAGTTATGGTAGTAAATATTGTAATTTCAAATGGAAATTTAAATGTTGTAACTTTTATGGATTTCAAGCGTAAAGATGTGTATTTGATGTATAAAAGTATGAATTTGGAGTGCAGGACTGAGCTATACGCATGTGTCACGTGTAGGTGGCGCACACGCTGCGCTCGCTGTGCCTGCGCGCGCTGCACAACGCGGCGGTGGCGGGCGGCGTGGTGCGGGCGGCGCACTCGCGCCTGCTCGACAAACAACGCCGCGTGCGCTCCATCGTGCACGGCATGCGCGTGCGCGGCGAGCCTCAGGGCAACATCGACGACGTATGTATACTGCACTTTCAGTACTCACGTATTGATAGTTGTCTTTCAGTCTCACGCTTGTGCCCCTGTGCCACAACGGCGTATCTCGAAGTTAGGTTTTCTAAACTTTTGCATATTGTTCACATGGCAAGAAAATATTTAAAGCAAGAAAATCTTATAATGAAATTTACATCTGCAGCTTACTTCAGGGCAACGATTCTGCGATTCTTCGATAGTATTGTTTTTTATTTATTTCGTAACATCACGCTCAGCAAGACGGAAAAATGTAACCAGTGTCAAAACAATCGGTTTTGCCATTGTGTGGCAAATGGCTGTACTCAATGATGGGCTTTTAGAAAGGAGAAATGAATTTCTATAGTACTGAATTTCCATTTGATATTGTAAACATTCGTTCGAAGTTATTAAGTTAGTTTTAAATCAGTTATTTTAATTCCTAGGTACTAGAAACACTGACACCCCCAGAGTTATCGGCAGTAGCAAACGCCGAGCGGAAACTACACACTCTCGCTGCAGCTGAGTTAGAATTGGATAAAGTACTGTTCCTAATATCTTGTTACTTTGCGTATACGAAATAAAATATTTTTTTATAAGTATTTGTTTTCTACATTTTGTTCTAGATATACTCAAAGAAAATAGTGGTTAACAATCGGTATTCCATATTATGTAAATACTTTTATTATTAATACTTTAAAATCTCATAAGACATTATCTTCACGCATCTCCTATACCTTTTGATATAAGCAGAGAGGACCTAGTAATATAAGTATCAGTCTCCAAATTTATATTAAATTATAACTTAAAATCAACATAAAAATATTACCTCTAATATTCGATTTTTATAAACAAGAAAGTGTTTAAATAAAAGACATGCTGATATTCTTAAAATTTTATTTGACCCCATCGAAACTCAATCGTTCAAACAATGTACAACCTATAATGTCCGATTATAAAACTCGCTATCTACAACCGAACGGACTCGAAGCTGCTACCCGATGCGAGTCGCGATACATTCACTTACTAATAGGGTACATGACTATAATATGAGCTTGAATTTTAACTGAATATTATAACAAAACCTTAAGCCATAATAATATCGAAACTTTGATATGATCAAGTTCTTTTAATGTTTCACAGATGATATAAATCAAAAAGTTATACTAAATGGCAACACTGTTTAGTGACATTTATTTTTAAAAAAACGAATTTAGATATAGATAATAAACGCAACCGTCATGTACCCCATTCTCGTAACAAACCAAAATGTCAATTAATCAACATCATTATAATCATTAATTTTATATTAACAAGTATATAATTATGTACGAAGTAAACCTGTTATACAGTGACACCTAATATTGGGAAATTTATTACAGATAGGACCGTTGTATGTGCTGTGGACTATATATATTGTTAAATGCGTAAAATAATTATTATTTATAAGACTGAATAAATTTGGATAAACCTTTCATGATTATGACTCGGACTATACCTTCATACAATAGTCCACGATGTACTAAACGCGAGTATTATTGCTAATCATTTAAACAACATTTTATCTATAAAATTGCAACTAGTTTATAAAAATATAAGCAGGTCCACATACAACGGTATTAAAAAATATCAAGCTAATTTGTATTTCTAGTATTTTGACTAAATAAAAGATATTTACATTCGTCAACCTTCGCCTTAGTCACTGCCATTCCAGGATTAAAGGATAAATCGATGTTTCAAATATGTTACGTTTTAAATTATATAAAATATACATTTTCAATTATAAGTGAAGCATAATTTTGTGATAAATATTACACTACTAAATTAGTAGAAGTAGAAGTAAAAATAAGGAATATATAAATAAAATAAACTTATACGTAAAAAATATATAATAGATACATATCTGTAAGGTTCCCTCTGCCTACACTGCTGTATGGATGCGGTGTAAAAGAATAACTTTAAACCTCAGAATTGACAGTGACATTGCCTATATAATTAGCGTGTAGTAGAAACACTTATAACCCGATTAAGTTTAAAGAGCTATCGCCTATGAAATATTAGAATACGGTGAAGACATCGAACTATCAGATCTACGATATCACTTAACGACGCTACGCCACACCCGTTAATAAATACTTTGTAACCTTCGAAAAACAAAATGGCACCTGATATATTCATTATCAATTAGTTTAATTGGACTTAAAATTTTTAAGCAAATCAAAATCATGCATTAAAATTTAAATATATATTTTTTATCCTTTCTATTCATGGTATGACAATTAGCTATTTACTAGTAAAACAACTGTTTTACCATAAGCAATTGCAATAAATGATAATTTATTATTACAAAATGATAGCCTAATAAGTTTAGCTAACTTATTTAGACTATTGATACTCTAATCATACATGTATATAGTCCGGTATAATCCGTCAAAAACAATCGTTCTTCGAAGGTTAGTCCGTTGTATAATATAAGCGGTATTATTATAGCATATGTACAGAGGATGAGAAAAGCAACGAAAATAAAACATGCGTTTGACATTGTAAATTTATTTTAATTATAACTAGGTATTTTACACAACTTAACAAAATATATATACGCGAACTAAACAGTAATCGAAATAAAAAAAATAATATAATGCAACGGAAATCCGAAACTAATATTGGTACACTTGTTTTTTCTTCGATGTTGGCAAGATTGCTATTTAATATTCAGTCCTCAAAACAAATGTATGAATATTTAGCTCTTTTTTCGGTTTTTTGATTCCCAGTCACTTAATACTGCTGATAATTTCACATAGCACGTTGTGTCTGTCGCGTAAATAATTTTATTTGTACTATATCACAAAATGTTTCATATTTTTACAAAAACGACAGGATAAGTTTTAAAAGTTTAAACAACATGAATAATTTTGATGGAGATTAAAAAATCCTCTAATTTAGTATCATATAGGTAGAGCTCAAACAGTTTTTATTTTTAAAAAATTGTAAAAGCATAAAAATTGACACGACAACAATATAAAGCATTTCCTTATAATTTTGATTTAATAACAATGATTCTTTAGTACTGTTAGAACTCCCCCTAAGAGTTTTTAACAAAACATCTGATTCAAATATAATATAGATAACTCAAAAAAGCCAATATAAAATAAAATAATATCTAAAGCTAAGTAAATAAAAGCTAAAAACAATATAATGTGATGTAAATCATATTAATAAGCTTCTCTTTTATATACAGGAACGTAGCTAAACGTACACATAGTGGCGCGTGGAAATAATAAAAAAATTATACCGAGACCAGCACGAGTTCATTTTACGTCGAAAACAATAATTTTGAACCTAAAGTCAATTTAAGAGCCTAAATCTCGGAGTCGGAGATATATTTTTTTCGACATTTCCTCATAACAAAGTCGCATGTTTATTAAAAATGTATGATTGCACTCAAATAAAATTCCCTTATAGATAATTTTATTATGAACAACATATGTATTAAAGACTTTGTCGTACCTAAAGATGCCCGATATTTAGTTAAGCTACACTAGCGCAGTAAATGGCGTTACAGGTACAGTACGGCCGACGAGCCGTGGCCGCCCTGAAGCCCTTCCGACTTTGTGAACTTCTCAAAACAGAGCAGTCATCCACGACTCGTCGACCGTACTGTACATTAAACGAACACACAAGTGCGAGACCACCGTCGTTACTATATAGCCCGTTATATATTATACTATGTACATACATTGCAAACAAATATTTTGATAGTTCTACCATAATTTGTCATTTCAACTTTATAAATAGCTCCGTTAATATAAATTCATATAGATGGCCTAAATTATAATACTAAAATAGTTATTGCCCGCAGTATAGCGTTGTTTCAGTCCATTTCGCGGTGACCTTAGTTTTCTGACATAATTTTAGTCCAGACAAATTTTATATGTTTTCATTTCATAGAATTAAAAAAAACGATGAAAAAAGCAAATAAAACAAAAAGGGCCACAAAAAAAATCAACGCACAAAGTGGACCCGACGGTCAAAATATTTCAAAACGACCAATCCATCACAACAACTTTTCACTAGCAGTCGACGGCTGATATCACTATGAACTATAAATACGCGGTGAGATACGAGTATAAACGCTTTGTAAAGCTGATTTCGATACCTGCGATATTTTTAATAGTACCCCAAAAAATGTGCGTTTACAATTACAATTTACGAAAGGAAGTTAAGTGCCGACCTGAAATGTCCGAAAGGAACGTAAGTAAAGTAAGTATAGACGAGTCTTTTAAAAACATCACAAGTGAGCACTAGGTTTGGGCGAAGGGGGTTGGTGCCTATATCACTGAGTGTGAACACATTGTCCGCGATCGCTCGATCGATCTAACATAAGCGCATTACAATATACAGCACGACGCGGAGCAACAACTGCTTGAACCGCCTTTACTCTTTTGTCGTTGATCTGAAATTGAAAATAAATTTTATGTTAATAAAATGAAAACAAATATTACAAATTACCACAAGTAAACGAAAAGTTCTGTTAAATCTGAAGATACAGTACGGTCAACGGAGTTGTGGCTGCTTTTAGGACACTTACTTTTGATTATTCTCATCACGAGTTAATAATGTACAAAATTTCAAAAAGCCTAACTTCAGGGCAGACACAACTCGTCGTCCGTACTATATAATTCTTGTCTAAATCTAATAAAAAAACAATTGTGAAATGGACAAAATTCATTATTCATAACTTACAAAATATTGAAGGAAGGATTTGGATGGGATAAAGATTACAGATTAGGTAGGTACGTTAACTCCATCGGACTTCTGCAAAATGGAGTTATTATTATATAATTAATTAAAGTTGGGAAGTAATTAAACACACAGTTCACTTTAAGTTACAAATATTAAATCAACAGGAAAAGCAAGGTATTTTTTTGTCAAGGTATATTAGTGATTTTTAGTTTGCTGACAAGAACTTCTTAAGCAAACAGTTATTTTGACTAACTTTCTGCAAAATTCCTATCGAATACCATCAAAAATGATACACACCATGTGAGTTAGGCTCGGGCAAGTGTTCGCGCGGCACCAGATGCATGACAGTGGTGCGACCCAGAGGCAGGCCGAGCGCGCCCAGCGTCACCGAGCTGTGCAGGAAGCGCCCTTGGTATATGAGCCGGAGGATTTCAGCGCGAGACACGCATTCTGTTGCCCAGTCCGCTGGAAATGTACAGAAATAAATTAATTATAGGCTATTGAAACCTACGTGTCGCAGTAGTGTGCTATAAATGCGATAGGTGTGGGTTGAATATCTACTCTTGGAGATAAATTATCTTTATTTAGTGGTCTTGAAAGAGAAAATGCGACATTGAGTTCTGCCACTTGAGAAGTAGTTTCTCAAATATTAGGTTCTCTTTGCATATTCAGTGCGCGAAAGTGAAAAAAAAAAACAAAGAGAAAACTGTTTATGATATAATTATATTGTTGATAGTTTTGTGAACACTACGCCGTTTGAAATTATATCAATAAAAATACTTGTATGAAAATGATAATTAAGGTTTAAGAAATTTTGTCTGTATGTATAATTAATATACGAGTGTTATCAGTTACATTATCTAGTACCATATCAGATAGCCATTTCTTTGCCATTAAAATATTATAATATTAAAATAAAATAAATACAAAAACATATAACTAGCAAAATGTATAAAATAAAAAAGAAACAAAAGCAAAAAGATGGATACACACATAGACTGCCTCCAGAGAGATTTGAACTCTCGACCCCTGGTTTACAAGACCAGTGCTCTAACCCCTGAGCTATGGAGGCTACGTAATAACGAGTGTAAATATCGACTGGTAGCGGAACGCGTCGACACATACAATTACAACACATAATACGTGACTGTATTTACGAAGTATTTCTTGTGAATCATTCATAGATGGCGCTCCATGAAAAATATTATAAAGATATTGGATTTTAATGTACAGGACGGTAGACGAGTAGTGGCCGCTTTAAAAGTTAGTAGACGCTGGCCCCCAAACCTACGTCATTTTAGCAAAGTAAAAATTTTGAAAATTATTAGTCTAATATGAAGTTAAGACGGTACGCGTACTTACTAACTTGAAAGTGGGGACCTTTCAGAGGTAGCGCCAACTAAAAACTAAATGGTTATAGTAGAAACGCTCGTATTTAAATTGTTTTAAAGATACAAAATAATATAAAAAATTATTTACTATTACCAGCCCCTTTACGTGGGCCTTTCCCGCCAGATGTCCTTAAGGTTGTTTAAAATTGAGGCCAACGACGTTATACTAAGAAGCATAAATTTTACATATATTAAGGTACTGGGATATTGGGCTATATCGTTTTCTGAATTTTGCGCATAGTTTTATCAGGAAAAAAAATATTTAAAGTAAGAAAGATCCTAAAAGCAATCTTCTGTGCAATCTGCGCAGCCATGTCCAGCTAACTTGCAGACAGCCACAATTCGTCGACCGTACCGACCGTACTGTAACTATTGCATTAAATGCTAAAACGTTTTAGCCTATATTTTAATATGACATGACTAAAAACATCACGAATTTCTCCACATTATTCAGATTTAAAGCCTTAGATATTATTTAATTTTTATCGATTTAATGAATGTTTATTTTTTTAATTTGTTTTTTGTTTTTACAGATACACGAGACAAAATGTAGGTACTCTTAGAAAAATAATTTGTTGCATTGGCTTTTAAAGCATAATGAGGAAACATCCCTTTCCCTTTAGAATAATCAAAGTAAGACTGACACGTTTTGTGTTTTATTTTTTAATAAGCTGAGTAAATATATAATTTGTAAAATTACTCAAACGAGTGGTCTAAAATCTAGTGATAGGCTATTGATTAAAGAATACTGAAAATAACAGGGTAGGTAGAGGTAACCTGGGAACTTACGATTTTAAAACACTCCGTTCCCATTAAGACACTTCGCTATCCATTTTCCGCCGTATTCTAGAGATTCACCTCAACACCGCGCTTTGCCTCGACATCAGAGCGAAAAAATGACAACATAAAAAAAAATTCCTCGAGTGGAAATCGAAACCACAACCCGTCACGTTTGTAAGTCACACACTTGTACACCTGAGCCACCACTGGCCTCATAATTTACATAACATATACTATAGTATATTTAAAATACACAAAACACCTAGCAGTGAAAACATTTTACGTGGCATTTACGAAGCATAAAGTTCGTTGTGTGTAACGTGGCCGGCGGACTATCGGTAGATTTGCGGTTAGGCTAATCGCGCGCGCCCATCTGGTTAAGGGTAGTTTACATTTGTAAGAACTAAACCTTACAAATGATATTCTCCTTTAGTAATGTTTCTTCACATTATTCAGACTTAAAGCCTCAGATTTATTTCTAAGATTAGAGCTAGACAAATGTGTAAATTACAACCTTATGTTGTTGATGTGTTCGTGCACGAGTCGGACTCGCACTTTACCGTTTTTTTTTATCTTCAAACTTTTTCACCTCTTTATAGAGTACGCAATAAAATCTAATGATTATCTAATCTAATATACTCGATAATACTAGTTATTTTATTATTATTTAAATTGTCTAAAACTTTTATAATTACGTAAACAACATTGCAAAGGTAGGAAGAATCCGTAGTCTATTGTCTCTGAAGTATTGCGAAATTGAGCGGAACAGTGTTTACATAATCATTAGCATGTTTACCATAAAATGATAAAATCTACATATTACAAATCTATAGAATATTGCTTCAACCGATAATAACTTTTACCCCACCTTTGTATATTGAAAAACAAAATATCGTTATTTTCCATTTCTATTTCAATTTTTATTGTGGCAAAATTTAACATAATTTTAACTAAATGACCTATTTGTTCAACTCAACATATGTACTGTGTGAGTTAAACCTACAAAATTAGAATGCAGTTAATACTATTAAAGTAAAGTAACAACCTACTTTGCATTAAGCACCAAAACGCCTACAACTTATTCCATTCACAATTTATATACGAAAAAACCTTTTGAAATTCAAGACACGAAAAGGAAAATGCCCGCAAAACGCCAGCAATACAGGTATAAAAGGATGAAATACCACAACCGTACGTAGCGACCCTAAAACTAGGCAGCAAGCCGCAGGCTCACACTGCAGTGTTTAAATCATTCGACTTGCTACCAGCGAGCGAAACCCGAACTCGCTTTTGTTATTTTCATTGTATTATACGCCTGCCCGTTGTATGGAATAACAGTATATTGTACAAATTACATATTTTTGAATATGCACACAAGAAAAATTATATTTTTTATATTTTTAAGTTTATATTTTTCTGATTTTATGAATTGTGAATATTTACACAAAAGAAGTAAGAATATTTTTTAAGGTTTTACATGGATGTTAAGTTATTTTTCTTAATAAAGCTAAATAAATGGAATTTAATTTTGGTGTGAATATCTCTTAATTAGGTGATTAACGAAGAATAAAAGTTTATTTCAAAAATATTTTTGACTTAAAACCATTTGGCGTTAGATTTCGCAACTTAATACTCAATGACAGGAAAAAAAGTGGTTTCTGCTTAATTCTCGATCCGCTATAGATAGATAAGATAGATACAACAAAGATAACAAACATACAAGTAACAAGGGAAGTAACGGTTCCCTGTCACGTCAAGCTTCCCCCCTTCCCGTGACAAGCGCAGTGACATTCATTAATTTGCAATGCAAAATTTCACACTACGTTGCGCCCACTATAGTCTGTAATTTCACTAATAATTCGAAGTGTTTACGTAACGCTTCAATCTTGCTTATACGACCCTGCCAAGTACATAGGGAAAATATAACCTATTTCATTCTTATATAGTGAGTACATAAACATATGTATTTTATTTTATCTATATTTTCAATACAAACAAAATAATATAAACATAAAATAAATCAACGCCGTGCATTGTTATAGGCATAAAATAAAATTTATTATCTTTGTTTCAATCGCTTAGAGCGTGTTGTATATATTTTTTTAATACAAAACGGATGGAGCTGGTAAAAGCTAATTAAAAGCAGATAATAAAATACAATACAGTTTTAAAATTGTAATAAAAATATTAAGACAATTTTGCAGCATTTATTTTCAAAAAAAAGCTTAATAACAAAAAATATTTAGTTGCGGAAAATAAAAAGTTAAATAAAAAATTCTGCCGGGCCAGTTAGTTTTATTTAAATATAAAATTGTGAAGTAAAACAGAGGTCCGCTATAGAGACTATGTTTTTTGAGTATTCAGTAGCTAAAGTTCATTTAACTTCAATGAAAATGTTAACTAACTCTCTTTTCAGCATTCATTTTAGTTAACACTTTAACTGGATATAATTTACTTTATGAAAATTACTTTACTTGCTTTCGTGCAATGTTATTTACATAGTGCTGAAAAATATGATATACTAACGGACTCCTTGCGGCCGGGCTTTACGACGTGTCCCACATAACATATACCTATTAATTGTTTAACAACCCTTTCTGTAGTAGTTTCATAAAAATGTATGAGGATAACCCCGGACAAACAGAAAGACAGAGAGACAGAAAAAAAAATGTTCGTATATTTGTACGTGTAACAAAAGTTTGTTTATGTAACTTTTATTTATATGTATAGATTGTGTAATATTTTTCACAAGAGTTATTAAAGACAAACACAAACAGAGATAGAAATCTCATTTATAATCTATTTTTGTGTGTTAATTTATGTTTTTCCAATTGATCGTCACGTCAAATATTTTGTGAATGTGTTTAGTTTGGAAGACATCGACTGGAAGACCTCAATAAAATTGAATCCTAATCTTTTTTTCTCCTATCCATGTTCTTGATGTTCTAGTTAATGAAGCGTAGTCGCCGATCGTATCTATAAATAGTTGTAAAGCTAAATCTTCCATAAAACACATTCCAGTATAAATAAACTAATAACCTAGTTTAATAGTGCAATAATAAGGCATAATGGTGTCACTAGCAGAGTTTACACTACTTACACGGCTGACGGTGTAATTATTGTAATGTTACGTGTGATGTAAGTGTGGGAGCACGAAGCACCGCTAAGTAGCTCGGAGGCTCAATTAGCCAAGTTTAGCATAATTAGTATAATTTAACGTTTATGGATGTTCCGCGGTATGTCCAACTACTGCGTTTTTCTCGAAGTTCTTTATTATATTCTATATGCATATAATATAATATTACTAAAAAAAAACAAAAAATATTAAAAACACCACGTAAAACCTTCATTAAGTTAAGTAAAATAAGTTACACCAAGTAATTGAATGCTTAAATCAATTTTCATCATTGACCCAGTTCAAGCTGCAATATCGCATATTCATATACTGACAATAAATTAAACGCTTTATAACAAATCAAATATTATGCACAATACATATTAGCCTTCTGACGTTGAGAAAAAAATCTTAATTGATATAAAATTAAAATAGACAAGATTAAAAAATCTACACATTTATAATACGATTAATAATAAATAATATAATAAAAAAAAATAATAAAATTAATAATATTTTACAATGACATCAGTCCCTACAGCTGCCCATTTCTATCAATTTCCAGATTGTAACAGAGTACCTACAACAAAAGAATGAATGTTTCTTCGAAGTCAATTAAAGTTCCATCACATCTCCATACAACACATAATGTAGGCAGAGTGCATTTCTACGAGCCGCAGCGGGTCACTGACCTGAGGCAACCGTTGCGAGGCCGACTACTGATCACTTAATTGTTCTATTTTGTACAACACAACAACAACAGGCGAGAACATACGAACTGCTAAATTGTTCAGGACAATTTACTTTTAAAACCTAGAAGTCACTTTTGAAATTTTATTTCAATTATCACCAGTCATATTTTTAAGCACATAAACCCTACATATTAGGTGCATAAACAAAAAAAGCCAAGGTAATCGTTTTGGTATAAATTACATTACTTAAAAATCTCATTTTACTAAAAGCTTCTATCTAACATGTAGGTATGTAATATATAAACAAGATACGAGATTTAAAAGTGACGACTGTTTGGAACAAAGACAAAATTAGCATAGAGATGTTACAGCCACGTCGGCAATCAGGGCGCACTCAAAATTAGAAATCAAAGAGCAAAGGGAAGATTTAATCTCGTAATACATTACCGATACTGTCAGGGGATAAAAAAAAGGAAAATGCATTCATTTCCTTTGATATTTTTTTGGAATGACTGATTGGTTTGTTGGTACTCCGGTATAAGAATAATTTGATAAGATTTTTTGCATCAACTAGGTACTCTAATAAAAGGTCAGAGAGAAAATTTTATGTTTTGAATAAATCTTTCTTTCAAACAGAATTGAATCTTACACAAACGATCATAGCAGGCATACATAGCTAGCATTGCTTTAATTAATATATTTCACTACAATGCTTCTAAAAATAATTTTATATCACAACCTACATAAGAGTATAACATTTATTTATAATATAGATAGATAGTCAGCCCTATTCATGACATGATTTCTATCTGACAATGTCCTTTATTTGCGGGACAAATCTGTGCTGTGGCCTCGATCCGCATTAGCCTATTCCCTCGAGTGATTCGTGCCTTTAGTTCTTTATCAAAAGCAAGTTTGCGTAGTTGCAATTTACATTTAAGAATTTATTTATTTTTCCAGATATTAAAGTATCTAATGATACTATGTATTTGAAATTATTTTACAAATATGACAATTATTATATAAACAAGTTTAAAGTTGTCTTAGTAATAGTATATAAATGTAATTGAAGCGTACCGTAGCGTTTTATTTTTTTTGCTACTAATACACAGAAAGATCGTAATATATACAAAAAAATCGTAATATACACTAAGTAATAACCGTCCATGCCTTGTTAATTTCAATGCTGGTACACTTGCTGGTAAACTTTGACATTTTATAGACGATGCTATTATAAGCTTAATTTCTACTTTCCTTTGCAGTTCTTTTCTTTGGCCGGTATCAGCATTCCGCTCGAGATGTTCAGTAATTGCTAACTTTGCATTGCACAAACGTTTATACTTAGCTTAATAGGCTGCAAAGTTTCGGATAAAGCCTTTAACAAAACCGTACACTAAAGTAGGTTGAGTTACACGTTGGGTTCCTTTCTTGAATAACATTTATAACTGATCATTAATATCATCCACAGAGGGAAAGTATGA
>FASU01002667.1:2864-13266 GCA_001486225.1 Heliconius pardalinus sergestus | reverse complement strand
TTTGCCACTGCCACGATTCACGACGACCTAAATGCGCAATGATGGTTATTTCGGTGATATATGAATACCGCCACACAAATTCAATTTGGGGTAAATTATGAAGAATATTGTTATAAAAATTCGATAAAGATGAAATCTAGTAAGAAAATATCATATTATAGAATACAATTTGCCTGAAAGAATGAAGTATTGTTTTTCCATGCTTTGGTGAACAAGCGTAGCATTGAGGTTCTAGCTTCCGATTCGATACACAATGTCTCGAAAATTATCGAAGGGAATGACTTGACATCCCTCCTGTACGGGCTGTTTTAAATATTATATTAGTGTGCCTAAAAACAGCATTCAACTATAACTGCGAAGGTTATGGGTTTGATTCCCACGAGAGCATGATTTTTTTTAATTTCTTAGCTGTCTTGTCACATAATATGAGGCATTAGGTTTCAATAAATCAACACGCATTGTTTCGAAATCCGAGGACAAAAAGGAAAATGGAATGCCTTGACACTGGTTCTCTCTACTTACCCTGCTATGAAAGACGAAGGTAGAGCTGGAAAAAAACCTTGATAGATTTATTTTAAACCTAACTAAATAAATATTGGAACTGCTGCCACTTGTAATATTTGTGTGATCATGATATACAATTATATGATATCGCAGAGCTGGTGTGATGATGGAGCCAGGGCCTGAATTGTGGAACCACTTGATTATAGATTCATATGATTAATAGCTTTCAGCACACTCTGTAGCACTTGGAGTACTTCACGTGACATTTTCTGTTCTTTTTTACCATATTTTTTAGAAAATACACTCGATTTCCTGACGGCTAAGGCAATTGATCCATCAGAATCAAAATTCAAGTAACATACACCAGTACAAAGTTGTTTTTAAAGTTTTTTTGTAAGATTTCCAGATTTATTTCGCTATGTATTATATTTCATCTTTTTATTTTTTGGGAGAAATAAATAAACAAGACTAGTTATTACTCACTACTTTGCTTATATTTTGTTTTATTTTCTTCTCTTTCTTGTGCCATCGCACGCGACGTTTGTAGATTTAATTCCCCCTCGAAGGAATGAAATTTCATTCCCTAGAGTGAGAATCGAACCCATAACCTGTTCTGTTTATAGTCGCACGCTTGTGCCCCTTGCCACGTTTGGCTAGACAGAGAGTTTCTCTAATTCATACGGAAACAGAAAAAAAGGGGTTGTCCACTTTACATGTTAAAGGTCATACAAAGTTGCGGGCGACGACTAGTCCATTTATATATAATATTTAATATGTATTTGGGAAAATTTCGGAAAGTATTTACTTTTGATGGAATTGCAGTAATAATAGTGTTTGGTCCAAGTGCGTGTACTGGAACACAGCGGGATCTTAGAATACGAGCGGCATGGAGATGTGCTGGTTATTCTTTATCCTATTTTTATTATAAAAGTTAAATTTTGTATTGTTTGAATATTTGTGCCTATTTCACGTAAATACTATTGAACGGAATAGATGAAACTTAACAGTAATATAGTTTATACATACGAAAAACATATATGAGATAGATATGTATTATTCTTCTATATTGTAACAAAAAAATAAGCGGGTGAAGCTGTCGGCGGTCGGTTGGCAGGTCGCTGGTAAATAGTCTGATTGAATGTAGCTGACTTTGAACCTACTTCTCCTTGACCGTGCCATATCGACAATTTAGCTACAGCCCATAGATTTACATTTAGCTACAAAAATCTAAAATATAATTTTTTAAAATATTAATAGTAAATTAACATCAGTGAGTCTTAACATTGTTTTTCTGCCTACTCTATTAAATATGCTGGGAGCATATTTAAGTTGTTTAAAAAAATATTAACGAAAATTTTAATAACGTAGGCTACTCCACGCATGTCACTTACTTGACCCCGCCCGCCCAAGATCCTTATATATAGAGAGACTTCTACTGTCGACTGCATTCTGAGTTCAGCTCCAGCCTGAGGTAAGTCATTTTTTTATAAATTTAAATAAAATACGACTGACTGACTACAAAGGCAATGGTTGCAAGTTCAATCCTTATTTAAATAATAGCAATGTTGGGAAAAGGAACCTAATATTAAGACATTCCTTTACCCATTTGTCACCCGTACGTATTGAATTACAGATCTAAAGGCTCTATTTATTTAGTAGATACTGCCAAACGCGGCGTTTAGTTTCGCCACTCAGCGCGCAATCCCTCTTGAATTCGGTGGAAAGTGGAGAACAGAAGTGTCTGGATCAGGAACGTAGTGGAGAGGACACTTGGTTCCCAGGTTCTCTCTGTCTACTCTGCTATGTGAGAGATATAGCGTGAAGTAAAAAAGATGCTGCATATATCGATACAATGCAATTCAGAGATTGAATTTTATTGTCTTTAACTTTTTTAATTTTTGGGCTACATTACCGCTTTAATACCAGAAAAATTAAAAAATTAAAAATTCCCCTGCCTAGTAGATGAAGTGCGGCGTTGAGTTCCGCTACTCAGTACGCAGTGTCTCGAATTTAAACAGAAAATGGAATAACTAACGTCAGAGATAGAGAAAATCTAGTAGTGTTAATACACTCCGTTTTCCACTTCTGCCCGAATTTGAGATATTGCATGTTGAGTGGAGAAACTCAACACCACTAGGTATAATTTTTCCTGAAGTGAAATACAAATCTGCAACTATAATATTTAATCAAACGTATAGGTATTAGGAAATATGCCAGAATGATTAAATAAAGTACCTACTTTTATGTAAATATTAAACAAAATCGGTACAAAATTTATTTTAGTTGCCATTTCTGAGAACCTTTAAAGATTTGAGAATTTGTTAAAATTAGACACAAACGTGTCAGTCAGTATTTAACTCATACAAGCCTTTGTAATGTTAAATAAGGGACAGATGTCAAGTTATAACCATAATTAATTTAATTGCATATACAATTATATGTACCTTAATATAAGAAAAATAATTTATTTGGTAGGACGAGCAAATCTCATGAGTAGTTCCTGAGTTATTGTTTGAAAAAAATATTCTTGTATTCGATAGTCTGTTTATCGAAGAAGCTACACTGTACCAACGGTAAAAATTTCCTGAGACACTTAGAACTTAAAATGAGTCATGCGTAATTTTTAGTCGTTTCCAATTCGAAATCCCGGAGTTAAGCTCCCCCACATACCACATAATACGGTAACGAGGCAAAACGCGGCGTTAAATTCCACAACTCGACACGCAATGCCTCGAGAATTCGAAAGTGGAGGACGGTCATTGGTTTAGGGGCTCGAACGGCCGAAAGAGGAACCTATATGTTATAATATTTCTTTTCTATATTTTAAAGTTTTAAGTTTCATTTCAGTTTCATTTTTAAGTTTTAATTTAAATAGTTAGGAGTAATAAAAAGGTTTAAGGAAGCTGCTCGAGACATTTTATTAACAGTTTTATTATCTTGACGTGTGTTGTTACTTAGACGATTTGATTAAGTTAGATTCCTTAATTCTTTGAGGTTGGCAGGACAATATTTATGGTTGTGGGATTGTTGTGATGATAAGACATAACAATCACCACAACCATGGCGTAAGGTTCCACCACTCACCAAGTACGTGGTGTATCAAATCGACAGGGAATCTTGCTAATTACGAGAAAATTATAGAGCTACTAACATTTTTTTGGCGTCATGCTATAGGCTATAAAGAAGATAGGATCCGTGCTTTGTTGTGTTACTAGAGCGAGTCGATGAAAATAATTTTATAATTTTATTTTTTTATTTAATAATTTTACCCCAAAAGGAACCTTCGTGCGAAAAATCTGATATTTATCAACTTACATTGGTAACTTTGAATTTTTAGCGGAGCCAGTAGTACATTTCGGCCACATTGCTCCATTATTCTATACATTAATACGCCGTGTTAATATGAATCAGCATTTCTAAATATTGTTGTCCATAATATTGTTTTCATATTGGTATGTAATGCAATTAATAATTTTCCTATCCTCCCTCTTGTAACATTTAATTTTCGAAATATTGGGTGCGAATCCTACACAGAGACATGAATTATTTTCATTTCCTTATGGTAACATGATAAGCTCTTTATCGTTGAATTGTCACGTTACCATAAGGAAATGAATGTCTAAAAAATGGGCGTTTCATGGGGAACGGAGTGTCTTAACACTAGGTTCTCCCTTGCCTACGCTCCTATATGAGGGTTACAGCGTGAAGCTAAAAAAAATAATAATAATAAGTCTGCAATAACAATGAGAAAGTAAGTAATAAGCAAAAATTGCGATCATAAACAATATCATAACATAATTTCCTAATTTCGTGGGACTTTTATTACTTGAATAGTTCGGGCGTGGCGTTACAGTATACTATGTTATAGAGGAAGGAGCTCAATTCGAATTTAATGAGACTCCTAAAACCTACACCCTCGTTACAAGTCCTAGGCACTGCTAAGAGATCCACACCCTGCAATGGGATAACCATCCGCACGGTTAATCCTTTGTTGGACCAAATCGGAGCTTGGAAAAGATTTGACCATATACAAATTAGAAAGGATTTCATAATAGTATTAAAAATAGTTAGGTACTTTTGCACTAGTTTATGATGATGGTATTTTAGTGGACGTAGAAGTAGGTTAGTGAAATCAAGAATATCCTGGATGCAAAAGTACTGTTGTAATTGATTAAATACAAAATAAGTTTATTGTTTAAAAAAACCAAAAGTTTCGCTTTTCTACACCAAATGGTGTAAGAATGTCCTCAAAGCTATAAATTACATGAGCCTACACTTGAATGGTTTACTTGTAACTTCTGAAGAGTTCCACTATTCTGGTCCTAGCTCCATCATCAGATGAGCTCATGATAAAAAGGTTTACATCGGTGTCCTTTAAATATTTTTTTATCATTGCAATAAGAAAATTATTTTCCTTGACTTCTCAGTTATATACCTAGTTCTATTCTGCAGATACATTTTGAATTTATATTCTATACATACCCTCACTAGTTTAATTTGTTAATTTGCAACCTACACCTACGTTTAATCTTTAAGTTAAATATCAACTCGACAGTGGCAGTTCTGGAAACTTAACTAAAATTTTGTAATTTTAGTTGACTTTCAAGACTTTTGTAGCTTCACGTTATATGCCGCAGATAGCAGAGTAGGCAGAGGGAACGTAAGAACCTAGTGTTCAAACACTATATTTCCCATAAAAGCACTTCCGTTCCCCATTTTCCACCGAATTGTAGGAAGGAAGAAATGAAAATAATGAAATATTTTATTCCTCGTTTAAGAATCGAATTCACATAAGCCGTCTTTCAAGTCTGAGGTTGTCCCACTGCGCGAAAATGGCCTCGGATACAATCATATTTTTTTAACACTCTCGCAAAAAATATGTATATACTCTGCCACTCAAAAACACATCGTCTTTAAGTTGCGGTTTTTTATTTATAATAGGCAGAAAGTGGATAACATAGTATCTTAGCACTAGGTTCTCTCTGCTTACCAAATCAAAGAAGGATAAGTGACAATAAATAAAACACAGGTGAGAGTTGCCTCGCCATATAACTTCATTTAATTTCTTCCCTCGACTTAATCTCTTTCGATTAAGTTCCGCCATGCAAGACGAGAAGAAGTATTTCTCAATGACAGAGCGTAGGGACCGGATTGTCTTAACACTATATTTCCTCTGCCTAACCTGCAATATGCGAGATTCAGAGTGAAACTAAAAAAATACAACAGAATTTATCTGGAATACAAATATTATTAGAAGTTAGTTCCCTTCAACAATTTAGTTTAGTTGTTGACTCTTAAAGATACTTTTAATGAAATTCGAAGTTACAATATCCTTCGTTCCGAACTTCAATTCAATTTTAACATTTAGTAACAATAGTAGCTTGTTTTTGGGCAAGTAAATTAAATTAAAGACCGTAGTGGCGCAGCGGCACAGCGTCTGGACGGGACGTTTGTGGGTTCGATTTCCACTCGTACTTAGTATAGAAACTAGCTTTATAATATTAGTATAGAAGCATAGACTAAGCTTTCTCCACTTCAATAAGTGACCTCCAGCAGAGCTCAGCGGGTGTCGTTTGATGCATTTTGTGTTTTGATGTTTATAACTAAGCGATTGACCTTTGGTTTTCTGATTTAAAACTTTTATGATATTGCAATACTGTTGTTTTACGCACAAAGTAGGGTAGAAAAAGGGAACATAAGGACCTAGTGTTAAGACACTCCATTTCTCATTAAGACATTTCCGTACCTAACATCAGAGCTCATCACCACGCTTTACCTCGTTGGCAGGGCAAGGAAACGAAAATTTTCAATCTAGTCCCAATCCAACCCAACCAAGGCGTTAGCAGTTGCACGCAGACGGCGACGACGGATACTAACTGTATATACTGTATGCAATAGTAGTGAAAAGTTTGTTAACTTTATTCGCCGCATCATCAAAACCTATAAGGTTACCCCCAATCACAATCCTGAATCGTATCGTAATCGTACAGAACCCTCTATTTTTTGTCAGGCTTCACGCTGATTTAAATAATAGGGTAAACAGAAACAACGTAGTTTCTAGTCAATTACTTCTTCATTTTCCGAATTTTTTAAACAGAATTTTTCAATACAGCGGAAATCGAATCCACTTCTATCGCATGTACTCGTTGTAAGCGTCGAATGTTGTAAAGCATTTTGAAATAACATTGAATTATTGTATCGATATTTAGTAAAAAAATTTAATTTATAGTTATTTCCTTTTTCATTTATTCTAGGTGAAATGAAAAAAAATATCTTGATATATTAATATCTTTTTCAGATTTTTGACGTCACTTAACTAGCTCTCACGATGGTGGTTCGAGTCACACTGCTACTTATTTTTACCATTTCGATCCTACAATGCTGCTATGGAGCCTCTGTGAGTATATTTTTACCCCCCGACGACAACAGAGAGATGTTATAAGTTTGACGTGTCTATGTATCATAACTCCTAAACTGATAGACTTATTTTAATTTAATTTTGTTGATGTGAGACTAAAATGTATAGTCAAGGTTAAAACCCATATGTCGGTGGCCACGCTATATGGAGTTGTTATGTTTTAAAATGGCTTAAAGTTCTTCGTGTTTAAGAATCATATTATAAATTCTAGGTACTTCTATCCTAAATATTGTATAAAATAATCTACTCTCTCTATTCTAATCTCTCTATTTAATAAAAAAAAATTGTAAGAAATAAAAACCTGTGCTTACACTTTTGCTTTTATAACATTAACTAATGTTTACGTTTTACTTTTAAGAAAATTCTTGGGTATTGAGCAGTTCAGGGCTCCGTACCTCAAAAGGTAAAAATGAAGCCCTTATAAATTCAAATTCAAAAAACTGAAATCTAATCGATATTTCACATTAAAAAAAATTACAAACTTATATTTTCTAAGTTAACTAACTCGGGTGGGCTGCTGGGAGTCCGACTCGCACTTAACCGGTTTTTATTATATAGTCCGATTTGTTGTTTTTTTATATATTTTTTATATTATTACTTTTTTACTTTGTTAACTTTTTAAATAACTTTTTTTCAGATTCCAAGATCTTACGATCCTCGACTGACTGAAGATGTCATTCTGACACCAAAGAAGAGACCTTTCTGCAATGCTTTTACTGGTATATTTAATTTTTGATTAGTACACTAAGAAATAATTCCCCCTTTTTTCCACATACGGCAGGTAAGAAAACCTGGTGTTAGGACCCTTCCTATTCGTTTTGTATTTTACCAGATAACAATTACAAGGAAAATATTAATGATGTTATTTCCTCGAGTTGGAATCGAACCCACAAACTGTTCAACCACAACGTTTACAGTCGCACGTCACCGCTGCGCGATGACTGGCCTCATGATCAGCTTATAATTTTTTAAATTATATTTCAGGATGCGGTCGCAAACGTTCTCAGGGAAACCCTGGTATGCCAACTCAAGAGCTGTTCAGACAAAGACAGGTAAATAGCATTTAAATTTAATTAGATCTCTTGCATGTTAAGTGGCTAAACTCAACGCCGCATTATAGTCTAATGAGACACGACGACGACACGACAAGAAATGAGGATAATTCATTCCCACGAGCGAGAATCAAACCCACAACCACTGTCACTGCCACTGGCCGTTGTGCCACTGCGGTACAACGGCCTATAAAACAACTAAATATAAAACAAAATAAATGACATATTTTCAAAATATAGACTACATGGGAAAGCGAAGCGCTTGTGACCCTCCACACAACACCGCCAGAGTTTGGCAGACAATGGAGAATCCAAGTGCAGTGTAGGAACGGAGTGCCTTATCACTATATTCCCAGGTCCCATCTGCGTTTCTCTGCTCTTTGAACAGTATGAAACTAAAAGCCCTTAGTTATTTCTATTTACCACGCAGGCAAAGCTGCAAGCGAAAGAAAATTTATTTATAATTCATTTTTTGTTTTTAAGTTCATAGATGAAGATGCTGTACCACTAGTTGACATGGACTCTTCAATCGACGACCTGTCCCGGCAAGTCCTTTCTGACGCCAAGCTATGGGGGCTATTGAGAGATGAGATCTCAAGACGCAGACCAATGGACTACCAATAAACGGACTGGCTGTATAATTAAATACCTTTGCATGAACTACGCATTAGTAAAGGGTTTTTTTTTAAATATTTTTTAGCCATTTTAATGAAAAAGTATGAAAAGATTTCCAGTTCAAAGATATACATATATAATATGACTTAGAAACATTCTGTATGGCTAGAAAAGTGAAAAAAACCCTTTCAAGTAGCAGTCAGTCATAATAGACATCTCGTAGCGTTTCTACAAAAAAAAAACAATTTAACATAATTATACGTACTATAGTATAGAAGATATTTGCGCGCAAAAGTCATTATCACAGACTAACGATAGCGCGATTAATAAAGGAAAAATGCGCTATTTCTATTAATTAAAATTAATTTTACATTCTAGTCTAGGGGGTGACATTTTTGTATATATTTTCTCTATTTTTATTTGTAGAATATGATTTTTATATGTATAAGTTCTAAATTACATATGCAATCGTGTATGTTTTTTTGTCATTTTTATTTAGATATACATAAATCTTTAACTTCACAATCAAAGAGCTACATTTGTTAAACAATTAGAAATAAGAGATTAATATTTAAATAAAGGAGGTAATCAATTTTTTCTTCGATCTTTTGTTTTGTTTATTACAATCAATCTGGGTAACATTGACAGTGGGACCTCAGAACTAGTTACGATTATATTTTCCGTAAGAATAATTAATTTTTAAAATGAAAAGGAATTTATGACTCTACACAAGGAAAACACGAATATATATGAAGATAATGATACTTTAGCATAGTTAACATCAAATGTGCTAAATGAATTGCTACACGCGTTACACTAGATTGTACACCAGTCACCAGTCTAATTAACATAAAAGAGCCTGGGCTCTACATAATTGATGAAGATTTTGATTTGAGGGGGGAGAAGGAATAGACAATTAATACTCAAAATCTTACAGTTTTCAATTTTTATCAAATGGTCGAAGCTTTTATTTATTGAATAGTTAATACGTAGGTATATTAAATAAGTTTCCTAAACTTCAGTATTATATTCCTTCATTTTCTCTTTGTACGCCAACCATTCGTTATTCCACACAATGTTCATTATAAAATTCATATATTCCGATACTCTCGTATAAACACCCGACCCTTTTCCGCAACCCGCTCCGAAAGAAATAATCCCTTCTATAGAATATGAATGTTTCAGATTTGTGAATGACGCCATCAAAGGACCTCCGCTGTCACCCTAGAAATAAATAAATAAATTGTCGTAAAGATGATCCATTTTCGATTTCAATGTAGGATATTTAACTTAGGGACAGTGCAAGTTTCATTTAAACCGATTTAGTAGTTGAAAAAATTACTAAAATTCATAGGTAGGTAATTGGACGTTTTTAATCAGTAAATTAATAAAGAAAATAAATACATTAAATAAATAATTTTGCAAATCGTTTTTCAATTTGATAAATTTTACCTTACACGCGTCGCCGTTCTTCATATTGACGCCTCCAGTACAGATCATTATATCAGGATTGTACAAGCTCTGATAAACACTTTTGCATTTATAAAGCTCATCACGTACGGATGTCTGAAAATGCCGAATGGAACAAAAGTTGAACATGAAACTAACATTAAAAACATATAGTCTGTAATAATATAAGATCTGTCCATTTTTTCTTTATTCAGTATTCAGACTAACTTCCACGCCCGTATTCCAGCCCGTATTCTCTTCTCAGCAGAACTGCCTTCCGAATCGGTAGTGGCTTTTTTGTTTATATGTTAATTTGACGGTTCAAAAGTGCTTATAAAAAAGAATACTTTGAATTTGAATTTGA
>FASU01002664.1:0-10004 GCA_001486225.1 Heliconius pardalinus sergestus | reverse complement strand
TATTACGCCCTTTAAATCCGACATGCCTGTTTATTTTGTTTACAAAATATAACGAATGGGATGTAATTTTATGTTTATCTTATCTTACCTCATTTTGTCATCTTCAGGATGCCGCCTTTCAGTTTCTTGGCGTTGTCTTTCTTTTTCTGCTTGCTCTTTTTTCCTAAGTTCTTGTTGCTCAATAAGAGCTCGTTGTCGATCCATTTTTTCTCGCGCTTGTTTCTTAAATGCCTGTTAAGTAAAATATAGGGTAAGTAAACTTTAGAAAAAATACATACTTAAAAAATAGCCATATATCACGCCACTTACTTGAAAACTGTCCATTACAGGTTTTTGTTTAATTTGATTATTGGTACCCATATTAGGTATACTTTGTGGACTGCCAGCCTGTGCTAACGAGGACCAAGAACTGGCATTCTTTAAATTCTGTTCTTGTTTAAGTTTAAAGGCTTGAGCAAAATGTGAATTCTTATTATCATCCACTTTTTTATCTATTTCATATTTTACTCTATCAGGTAGTTGGTTGTTCGAGACCATGCTGGGCACACCCATGAGATCTTCGATTGGTTTGGGCGTGAGTAGGGGCTTGATCTCCTCCTTCTTTATGACGGTCTGCATCATACCGGGGGCGCCGGGCGCGCTGAGGTGCGGCGGCGCCGTGTACACGGGGTCGAAGATGGACGCTACGGGCGGCGCCGGCGCCTCGGGACGCAGCAGCTCGCGCTCGTGCACCGGGTTCTTATCCACGAAGCCGTTGTGAGGGGGCACGTACAACTCGCTCTTTATCTGCTCGCTCACGTGCGTCATCTCCGAGAGCCCGCCCAGCTGGGCCATGAGGTTTTGATGGGCCGCATCTGACATCATCGAGGGCTTGGGCAGAGGGAAGTCGTCGAGCCGCATCGAAGCCTCCGCCGCGCCCACGCTCACGTCCATCGGCACATCCGCCTGCAGGCTGCGCTCCAGGCTGGCCAGGGAGCGCTCTATTGGGTCTATGTAGTGTGACGTGTCCACTTTGTCGAGGCCGTTGCGGGGCTCCACTTTGAGCGGTGGTTTAATCAAGTCGGGCTCCCTCAGCGTGGGGACGCTGGAGGAGTCCGGCGCGATAGTGGCGGGCGGGTGCATTGCTGGGTGTGGCGGGGGCTGCGTGGCGGGGTGCGACGGGGGGTGCGCGAGGGGCGCCACGACAGCCGTCTTCTTGGACTCGAGCGGGGGCGAGGGCGCCGGCGCTGGTGTTTCGAGTTTGGGCTCGGGCGGCGGGTCGGCGGGCGCGGGTGCGGGGGCAGAGGCCGAGACGGGCGCAGGGGCGGGGGGCGGAGCGGAGACCGCAGGCGTGGGCGCCACAACTGTACCTGGAGGGATCTGTTTCTGGAAAAATGTTTTACTAATTAAGTTTCAGTTCAGCCTTTTTTTAGAAATAAATTATATTATAAAATTAGTTACATTTTGCGATGGGATTTGTAGACCCTGTTTTTTGATTTTCTTCTTAGAAGGTTTGCCCGCACTCGTTCCTGTAATTACAAAACAAATTAATAAAAAGGTAATTGAAAAACAATACAAATTTTGACTACAAAATATATTTACCTACCTAAATGTGCTGCAACAACATTTACATAAAGATCTTCCCAGACCTTCATAATTATTTCTTCTTATCAAAATTCATTACCATTTATTATTTCTTGTCTGCTCGAGTCAGAGATATATTCTAAATGGTTTTTGTTGTATTAGACAAAAATTATCAAGTAATCCAGCAATAGGTGCCTCTATATCATTATCGTTATTAGAGTAAGAAAGAAAATATTCCTTTTAAAGACAAAAATATATGAGCTATTGTAATTGAAATAAACTGTGCTGCAATAATCTCATGAAAACCACAAAGAAATATATACTAGGCACTACCTTAACCATTTTAAATATTATAAACCATATTCATATTCGAGCTTGTAGCGGTCTGTGGATATTGAAAAGAAGGTTATTTATATTATCACGTAATTCATAGGAAATACCTTAAACGCATGCATTATAACACTATCGGAACTTCAGATCTCAGGGTAGAAAATAAAATTCAAAATATGTTACTTAAAAGTTTTACTTAAATTTCTGTAATATACTGAATTATATACAAAGTTCTTTTATTACCACTCATTCTTACAAACTAATCAATTTAAAGTCGTGAGGGTCGATTAAATAAATCTTATATAAAATTTACACATGGTGTCTCTGTTTACACACATCAAAATCTACATCAAATAAATCGTCGCATATTTAATTGTACAAAACATTTACTTAATTTCTTATAAACAAAATCAAAAACATCTATACATGTCATTTTTAGCAAATTAATATCAATGTTTGTAGTTTTCATCATAAACATTTCACAATAGTAATCTCCATAAACTTATATGCAATATTCTAACAAGAGTATACGATCGACTAATTTGTTCTATTATCTCGGCCCTAGAAAAAGCGAGGATTCAAACATAATACATAATGTGAGGCAAAGGCAGTATGCATAAGATGTAAAAATAATTGGCAAAAAGGATTTAAAGCTAGAGTAGTTAGTTAGATTGAAGTGCAAGAAACGAAAGTCAAATAAACGAAATGCCCTTGCCTACTTTTGTAGTATGTAAGACTTCATCTTTATTATAAAAAAAATCAAATTGTACTTGCAATAAACTACTGTTTTGTATTATTTTTATCCTATTTCTTAGAAATGGCTAGGAATGTAACAAATGTCAATTTTCTTTAACAGCTTATATTAAAATACTGTCAGCCAAATTTTATTTAGTCTTACATTGAAGCGGTTTTTAATTCGAGTAACATTAAATAAAATAAAATAAATATATTATAAAATCTTCTAAAACTGTAATAAAACAATGATATATATATTGAGCTAAATCATCAAGTTTCTACTTGAAAATGAGTTACGATGCCGACTATGTGGTGTCACATGTGTATGTTGAACTTTTAACATTTCATTAGGCCTAATACAAGATGCTTTTCAGAAAACAAAAATTACAAGCAATAGCTAGATTTTTAAAATGAACTATATATTATATATTTCACATATTATTGTTCTGCAACAAAAAATACGTTGACTGTAGTCAAAAAAATAAATTAGATTAATTGAAATATTACAATACTCTATAAGATGCTATATATATAATATTTATTTGCATTTTTATAAAATACCTATAAACCTAAAATTATATTTATCTATTAAGCTAATTAAAGTAATATTTAAACGTATATAATAAAAGTTTTTTTTAAAATTCCCAGTCATAGTCAAGACATTTAACTTTTTAAAATCATTGACTACATTGCTCAATAGCCACAGATAGAGAATTGAATTGACTTGTATTTTCCATTTTGACATAAACGTTTAACGCCAACAGATAATTAATTATATCAGATAAATGATACTTTCGTTATGTACCTTAAGAAAATCTTAGCATATAAATCTTGTTCATTAAAACTGTTGACTATCTCAAGAAGTTTACATCATGATCATTAAAAATTTAAGAAAAAAATTCTAAAAAAAATGACAAAAAGCATGTGTTCTGCCAAGCACCTGTCGTGACACACGCATATTATTGCACCATCTTCCTCCCTCCTCCAATGGGATATTACACAAATTACAATTTGGTGGCGAACAAGGCTAACTATTAAAATTACAATGATTCAGCTGCCTAAAGTAAGATCACTAACGACAAATGTAAATTACAGCAGTAGGGCCTAACTCCATAACATAGTAGTTGACGGTTTCGCACTAAATATATGGTATACAAGTTTGCAAACAATTTGTGGAAGGAAGGAGGCCAGCTTTGGGTGGTCGTGGTACAACGGGCGGGTCGCGTCGCGTGGGAGCCGCAGTAGGGCGCAAGTATCGAGTAACAAGCGTTCAACCAATAAAGCATACCTTTTCAGAGAATTAAATTTTTAACTACACATGTCACTAGAACGCAGACGCACCTCCGCTGGGGTCCGCCCTCACACAATTGTTTGCATACCGTGGCGCCGGCTCCTGGCGACGCGACGCGACCGATGTCGGCTACGCGAACTATACTTATTTAACGTGAGATCTGAAGTTTCCAATATATATATATTCCGAGAGATCACAATTTCAAGGATGCAAATGAAACGAATTCGCACTCGAGGACATGATATAGTTAAAAATATTAATGTGAAAAGGTATTTCCTATCGGTACATGAAAGCACACTATGTATACTCTCTTACCGGCACCAGTTACGAGCGTCGACGGACACCAAAGCTGGCTTCTCCTCCTTACTAGCGACTGGCCGTTTGTGCCTTTACCAACATTTCTTATTATGCTCGAGCAATTGTTATTTTATTCTGATCGAATGTAAAGAGTAGGATCCCTCTTTCCAATATCACAGTAATATAAATCATACAGAACTACCTCTGCGGCACACGCACGCTAACTCAAGCACACAACTAACCCTCTACTTTCAAGAAATAATAAGTACTAAATGTCTTGTAAACAAGCATTTATTGCGAGGCGGTTCCACCTGAACTCGTTACACCTAAGTGATATTCATTTATAAGCTACCGACCAAGAACATTGACAAACTATTATCACTTCCTCACAACAGACAGCATTCAACATCCATTCTTTGTAACTTTCACATTTGGAGCATTCATGGCGTATCATACGATCCCTTTCAGTTAAGTGGAATAATTGTGATCATCGCACAATATCGAAGTAATAAATTAATTTATTTTAAACAGTGAATGTCGATAAATAAAAAAATATACAAAAGTATAAGCATCCACTGCTGGGACGCAAAAAGCCACTACATACGTAGACTTTGCGAGCTAACTAGTCTCCTCTCAGGGTCGTAAATCGCAACCATTCATTCTGTCACTTACGTTCAGACTAGAATAAAATATTTAAAAAAAGTCGTCATCCCTCTCCGCGCCATACAACGGGCGCTGCGCGATCATCAGTCACATTTAAAAAAAAATACTGGCAAAGGTAAAAACCTGTCAGATTTGATTCTCGGATAAGAGGTCGTAATTAAATGCAAGTAACGTAATATCTAAGTGTAAGTCGTTTAGTAGGGCGCCGCTAAGTCTAACCTGCTTCACTGTCACTGCTGTCGGACGAGCTGGTGTCGGTGCTGGAGGACGAGTTGGACGAGTCGGAGGACGACGAGGATGACGACATGCCGCCGCCGAGCCCCTCCTTGCAGCCCTCTGCGCACACAACACACGACACTCATTTTAACTACCTATATTTCATAAAATTGACACTGTCGTGGCCCAGTGGCACAGAGTCCGACTGTAAACGAGACGGTCGTGGATTCGCTTTCCTTACTCAAGGCAATTAATTATTTTCATTTCGTCGGTCCGGTAACAATACAAAGTGGGGAATAGTGTTCCCTCTGCTATATGCAAACACAGCGTACGAGATACAATTATAAAAAAATATATATTTCACAAATATTTTTGAAAAAGTAAGCACAAAAAGGTAAATATAATATATAAATAACACATATGCTACAATTTATGTAGAGATAGACTATAAGATAACAATAAGTTTAAGCAGACGAAGCCGCCCAGGTCGACCAGGTAATTAAATATATAATAAATATCAAAATAATATAAATTATGACTAGCTGCCACATGACTAAATTTGTTTTGTATTGGATGGGCTATAAACACTTTTGTAAAGGACTCGAACCCACAAATAAAGACAAACTTCACACTGTAAGCACATTTGTATGAATTATATAAATGATACATACCTTTTTTAGGTTGCTGTTTCTTATTTGTTCCTAATTGGCCTGAGACATCTTGCAGTCGTTTTTCTAATTCTTGTTTCTTCTCTGCCATTTGTTCATCTTTAGATTTACCAGACACTTTCCGATCTAAAACATTTTATTATAATGAGATACTGCTATTTAAAAACAAAACTATGATGTGGATTAAAAGTTTGAAAAGACGAAACTTACGTGTTTTTTTCCGAAGACATGAAGCAACATAATTTTCTAATTCCCTAAGTGTTGAAGGTTTTAATGTTTCAAAGTCAATTTCAATTTCATCAGGATTGGAATCTCTTAGTGACGGTTCTCTGTTTTGAATTATGTGAACTACTTTGCCGAGCTTATCACCTAAAGACAAAAAGAAAAGCATATAATATATAAACTTAATTTTATAGAAAAAGAAAGGACATATTTTTTAGCTTGACGGCGTATCCGGCACATACTAGGCTAATCAAAGGCAACCTGGAACTGGCCGAATTCTACAGGCATTGCGTATTACCGTTACCAGGCCGAGGAAATAAAAATTTTAAATATTTAATTTCTCGCTCACGTTTGTATTTGTAAGCCACGGCTGATCTCAAAAAAAATATTTTGTTATAGAATATTCTACTATAACAAATAGAATATTAAGCTATTGTTATTGTACTGCTAATGTTCATACGGCAATTCAACCACGCTACTGTCAGCACACTAAGATTAGGTTATCAAAAATGGAAAATTCCATTATACATCAATTTAGGATACTACAATCCAATATAAATTTACACTAGCGCTTTAGAAACATATAGTAAGTACCAGGCAGCTTGTTGATATCGAGCGAGAGCTGGCGCTTCTCGTCGTAGGACATAGGCTTGGCGAGGTCCTCGTCATCGGTATCTGGGTGCGCGTGGTGCGCGTGGTGGGCGTGGTGCGCGTGATGCGCGGGCGCATGGTGCGCGTGGTGCGCGTGGTGCGGCGGCGCGGCCGTGGGCGTGGAGCTCTTCTTCTTGGCGGGTGGGCGCGCGGCCGCCTTGGTGGCAGTGGTCGCGGCCGCCGCGCTCGCCGCGCCCGCGCTGGCGCCGCGCTTGCTGCCCGCCTTGCGGACGCCGCTCGTCGCCGTCGATGACGCTGTCGTAGTGTAAGGCATTGTTACTTTTGTGTTTTTATTTGTTTTTCATTATTTATAACCAGAGTTAAAAAAATTTTTCAAGGAGAGGGTTTATATGCCTAATAAATGCATATTGTGCTAACAATTCGTGTAAAAGAGGGTCATGTACCCTCTAGATGAAAAAGACTATAAAAGCTATGGAATTGTGTCAATTGGGGCAGTTGTAGGCAACAGCCCTTAATGGAAGGAAACTTCTGTGAACGATTCTTTTTGGGGTGTTACATATCATCTATTCCAATTACATAGAATCTCATTCTGAATAATTTAGAAACATATAGACAATGTGTTTTAATCTTATTTTTAAAAACATTCCAATTTCTGACAATATATTATAGAAACAGCTATAATTGAGTACATAGCCAAAAGAGACAGTGTTTGTTGATTTTCATGCAGATCTTTCTTTGATTGAAGAAATTACTATGATGGGTTGTGTAAGGTGACAGAATAAATTACCTTATCTCCAGAAAGTATAGCCTATTTTCTTAAGATGATAAAATTTAATTAAAGTTACGTTCAAAATATGTGATTAGCGAGAGCAATATTTTGGTCAACAAAATGTTAAATAATATCAAGTATCATGTTCATATGATTCATATTCTCAAACATATGTTTATTGTTAAGTTTTTAACTCACCTAGATTTTCCCCAATGTTGTTAGCTTTCGCGCCATACCCAGCAACTGCATTTGCTTTTGGAATAGCACTATTAGGAATCTGTTTCTTTTGTTTGTCCTTAATTTTCTTCTTAGCCTTTTTCTTGTTATTTGATTCCTCAACAAGCTTCCTCATTTTCTCTTGAAGTGCAAGCAGTTCTTTCTCCAACAATTTGACTTTATTATTTCTTTCCTCATCCGAGTCATCCGATTCAGAGTCAGACTCGGATCCAGATTCAGAACTTGAAGCAGAACTGCCTTTATCAATATGCGGCATCCCTACGTGACTCGGTTCATCGGGAATTTTCGCATATCTAATGAACAAAACATAAAATTAATACATTGAATTATAACGTGTTATTTAAATTGATTGATGGCTATTAATTTAAATAATAAATTAATTTTAATAAATTATTGATTTAAATAATATGTAGAATAGTTTCTCACCTCATTTCGAAGACGTCCTGCAACTTACGCGCCATGGCGACAACGTCGTGATCGGGAGGGTTATACTTGTAGCAATTAGTGAATATTAAGCGCACATCAGCTGCAAACTCTGCGGCTGTTTTATAAGCTCTATTGTCCATCTTTTGTTTTACTGTCCCTAGATCCATAGGTTTCTTGATGATATCAAAATAATCGTGCAGACCTAGCAATTCTGCGTCCACGGGTTTATAAAACGGCCATGCGTAACCCTAAAGAAAAAGATTTGTAAATAAATTATAAACATATTTACATGGTAATAATAAAACAATGGAAATAAACTAATACCATATTTGTTTTTAGTGAAATCAAGTTCCAACTCACAGAGTGCTTTTTGGAGAACAGCTCTTTAAGTATTTCGTTGCAGCTCTTGAGCGCGTCGGACAGCTTCTCCTTGCTTTTGGCGAGCTGCGGCGTGAGCGCGGCGTGCGACGCGCCGGCACCGCCCACCGACGGCGACAGCCCGCCCATCTTGAACCCGTCGTCGCCCACACGGCTGGCCTGAGCGGACCAAACAAACTTACTTACTTCATACTTCTAAATCGATTCTTAACTTATGTACATCTTTATAAAAACTAAATAGAATTGTATAATTGATTGGTGAAAAATGTAAAATTTGTAACTAACTAACTAACTAACGAAATTTGTATACAGTGAAGTGGCTATTTAATGATGTACATAAATAAGGTGATCATTTGATAACAGCATAAGATTTGATAGATTTATAATAATCTATGTAATTATTATTAAACCCATTTTTACTAATATTTAAATTATAATAAAAAACACAGCAGGATAGGCAGGGGAACCCTGGGAACCCAGTGTTAAGACTGTCCGTGCCCATTACGACATTTCCATTCGCCACATTCCACCGAATTCTGGAAGCATTGCATATTGAATAAAACCAAAGCCGCGCTTTGCGTCATTACCAGAGCGATGAACAGAAAATATTAAATGTTTAATTTCCTCAAATGGATATCAAATCCACATCTTGTCATGTTTACAGTCACACGCTTTTGCCCCTGCGTCATGACTGGCCTAAAAATTTAAAACTTAAGCTATTTACCTTTTTCTGTCTACCACTTTCTCTTCTTGTTGAAATTTTGGCAGGTTTGGGTCCACTCTGTTGGTCAATGGTAGGCGTTGTATAGCCACCTTCAAAGGAGCTACCCATAGGCGTAGTAGTATCGGCTTTTCTTTTAACGCCCTTTTTTACCTACAAAAGTAATTTTATTAATAACAAATTATCAATGATATTATTGAAATATTTATTTGTCACTTAAATGATAAATAATTGTTAACTGACCTTAGCAGGTTGAGTTTGTGATAGTGTAACAGCTGGTATAGTGGATACTGGAGGCGCAGCAGCTTGGTTGACATGAAAGTTTGAAGGTTGAGTTGCCACCTATAGACATTATACATTTCACTATAATATACTTAAATCCAGAAGATATCAAAACAATAGTGTTTCTGTAAAACTATATTAGTATGTGAAATTGTTAACTATAGATTCAACAAGTTGGTTACCTATTATATATATATAAACTCTTGGCATCTATTCTAGAATATATTAGCTCCACAAGACTGGATGCAGGTGGTTGTAAAAAGAAAAGTATAAAGCAGATTGGAGGAGGCTTATACCCAGATGCAATCCACATTGAAAATAATTAACCTTTAAATACTATAAATAAATTATTGAAAAGGAAAACAGAAAACATCTCCAAGAGAGATATGGTATTTTATAAATTTTCATATGAGGAAAAGTACAAAGCCTTATTATGATCATTATATAATATATAAAATCAAATAAGAATAGAACCTGCTGAGGTAGTCCAGTATGGGTGGCCGGCGGCGTTGCTGAGGGGGCAGTTAGGGTGGGCGTCGTGGTTGTATTCGTAGAACCTACGAACGCAGGGTGCGGCGCCGGTGCTAGCGGCTT
>FASU01002661.1:1583-16036 GCA_001486225.1 Heliconius pardalinus sergestus | reverse complement strand
TGTCAACTGTTCAATTAACAGTAACCCATTATTCAATTCTGCGAGATTCTGTCAGTTTACGCATCTCCAAATAATACATAGACAAACGACTCACTTGCAAGTACAATGGTAAGAGCCCGGTGTATTTACACAGTCGTGCTGACAGCGCGTGGGGTCGTCCGTGCACTCGTCGATGTCCTCGCAGTGCGACTTGACGGTGGATTGCGCGTAGCCCTCGTCGCACACGCACTGGTACGTGCCCATTAGGTTCTCGCAGGCGCCGTTGCTGCATATGCCTGAGAATTTATTTAGAAAATATTTATTTATAAAAATAGATGTTTAAGGTTCTCTGCAAGGTGATTTTAAAGATGCATGTCTCTTGCATGTGCGCGAAATCTCTGAAGCAATTATATGCTTACATATGCGTGCAAGTACGTTCATATGTAAGTGTCTACGTACCTGAGGTAATGGAGCACTCGTCGACGTCTTTGCAGGAGAGGCGGTCGGGGGCGAGCTCCATGCCGGGTGCGCACTCGCAGCGGAAGGAGCCCGGCGTGTTGACGCAGCGCCCGCCGCGGCACAGCGACGGATTCTCTGTGCATTCGTTCACGTCTGGAAAACGACAACATTTGTTAAGAAACTCGTAAATTCTTACTTAACCTTTACTTTTTTTAGCTTCACGCTGTATCTCGCATATAGTAAGGTAGGCTAAGGGAACCTAGTGTAAAAATACCGTTCTCCTCTCACTGTTGAATTTTCGAGGTGCCACGTTACCAGAGCGAGGAAATTAAAATATTAAATATTTCATCTCCCCGAGTGGGAATGGGATCCACAATCGCGTTTGCAGTATAAAGGCATTTTTTTCGAAACTTCCACTATTAAGCTAAAAATATCGAAACTAACCAACACAAACTTTGGACAGGTCGTCGTTAGTGTATCCGGCGTTACACCTGCAAGAGAAGCTGCCCTCCGTATTGCGGCACTCGCCCGCGCCGCACACGTCGTCCACTATCTCACACTCGTTCACGTCCACGCATGTGTGGTTTTTAGAGTCCTGTACAAAATGGTATTTAGTTCATCTTACATATATAATTATTTTTCATGTATGTTTGTCACTGAATTTCTCCTAAACGACTGGTCTAGTTGTATATAGATAAAAACATTTCAGTGGTCTCCTATGATGTTTGAAAACACAAACGAACATAACACTAAAATTGGTGTGTAGAGTAATCTAAGGTAGAAGATATTAGTAGCTAAATTATACGTAACAATATTAAATTCAAGTATATTTTTTTGATATGTTATTTCTAAGAAAGCACGTCTGCCGGGAAGTTAGTATTTTATATAATGGGTATTAAATTACATACAATTATAATTTTGAAGCATACTAGTTGGTCTAAGCTGATGGCATATAATGTAAAGGTATATGTTACATATAATATCAAAAACACATTAATAATGGTGACACGACATTTAGTAAAGACTTTAAAATAACAAATTAATTAAATAGTTCATTTAAAAAAGGAATACATTTTGTTACTGGGATTCTTCAAATTTATCTATGAAAAATATTTTCTCTTAAAAAGTAAACGAGATAAAAAAATACAAAGCTGCTAGTTTTCACCAAATCTACTTGCAACTTACAATCAATTAATTATCAATAACAAACAAAAACAATTAAAATTACCAACCTTCTCATATCCCGGGAAACATTCACAAGTGAACGTCCCCAACATATTCTTGCACCTTCCAGGCCCACACAATCCCGGGAACGCAGCGCATTCGTTAACCTCCATTTGCCCTGGCACTAAAGTGGGGCCGCCCACGCCAGGCAGTACACCAAAGCCGGTATCGTTACCCCATAGTGAATGTGAATCTACGTCCCATTCGCCTAAGCCACCGCCCATATTGCCACCGCCGCCCCAGATGTCAGTACGGTTGCCGCCCTCAATGCCGGGTCGTTCCCAGGTTGTAGGGCCCGTTGCGTCCGCGATGCACAAGTTGCGATATGCATCTGTTCCTGTTAGGTGGTTAGTTTTATGTTAGTTCATTATATTTTTATTATATATTTTATTTTTATTATATATTTATCAGACATCCCCAACATCCGCGCACAAATGTAGTAAAATTTTAAAATTGTTTTCTAAAATTATATTCGTATTCTCAGCAAATCTTTCAAAGTGTTGATATTTACACTAAAAAATATCTTATATATAAGTCTTTATAACTCCGCAATATGAGATTTAAAGTAATTGAGCCGATCAGTAATGTATGCTCGTACCTCTCTTGGGACAGGGCTCGCAGCGCGCGTCGCCCCAGGCGCGGCCGAGCGCGGAGCAGCAGCACACGGCGCGGCGCACGGCGGCCAGCGCGCCCGAGCAGCGCCCACCCGCGTACTCCGCGAAGCACTGCTCGCGACGCGTGTCCATGCAGCGGTTACCTGTCGACACGAAAACAACAAATGCTTATTTTCAATCTTTTAACAATAACACTTAATATACATGTTATAAAACATACCAGTAGGATCCAGGGTAAGTCCGGGCGGACAGTCGCACCGATATGAGCCGTCGGTGTTGACGCACTGTCCACCGATACACAACTCGGGATCTAGCATACACTCATCCACATCGCGGCATGTTGCACCATCCAACTGAACAAACCACGAAATAAGTATTATTATAATGCATAAATAACATAAAAATGTTTTAATTAATTTTTGTGTAAATTGTATCTCCCATCCCAATGATATATATATATATATGCGGCAGATTACGCACAACGAGGAGACGTATCTACACAAAGCTAAAGTGTGAAGCCTTTTACAGATTATTAAGTCCCCAACGATTTAAATAACGACACCAAAACGAATCAAATCAAATGGTTCAAATTGATACTGAGTCTGGATAAGGAGATCCTTGAAGCCTACACCTGTAATCGCAAGTTCCAGGCATTGCTCCGAGATTCACATAATTTGAAGACAGAATATAATATTAGTTATACATACCTACCACCTATTACGTTACTTCGATTCGACTACCCTACCCTAACTGAGGGTAGTTCTTATACATTTCATCCATTCTCTTGTACGAAATTATCTACACATATATAGTAATGTAGGCGCACCTTAGCAGACCCCTTAGGGCAAGGGCAGTGCTCGGGCTCACAGGGCTCACAGGGAGAGCCCCAGGCGAGGCCCACGCTGCAGCAGCACTCCTGGCGCAGCAGCGTAGCTGGCGCCGCCGCCTCGCACGCGCCGTCCACCACGCGGCGCCAGCAAGAGCCGCGCCGGTTGTCTGTACGTACGGATGTTAACATTATATGTTAATATTTTTGTCAAAAAATCGATTCATTCATTAATCGTGTTGCAGTTAAAATGCATATTGCCAGTACACTTAGAGAAATTATATTCAAAGTATAAGCCATTACTCATTTTAATTGACTTAAGGCGAGAAAATTTAGAACCTAAATCTAAATTAAAACATACAAAAAAGGAAAAAATAAATAAACATCAACTAACCTAAACAATGCTGTGCGGTGGCATCTAACACGAAACCATGTTCACATTCACACTCGTAGCTGCCGTGGGTGTTGATGCAACGACCGTTGTCGCACGGGTTGGCTTGTTCTGTACATATACTCATATATACATACATATACACATACAGTACTGTGTATACTGGCTATTACGATAATACATGTATATCTTATAAGGACACTTAAGAACGTCTATATAGTCATTTACAGTCAAATCTACTTCAGAGGTGTTTTGCAAAATGCCAAAAAAGGGAAAATAAACCAAAGGACCACCTAATGAAAAGTACTTTAGACAATGGATATCTACAATATGAGGGCGGATACAGTGAGAATGACAACCGCATCCGAAAACTTCAAGGGAAGAGCATTCTGTAGTTTGCATAACTAATAAAAAGTACAAACCACATAATAAAGTATATAGTATGTATAGATAATGCGCAATAATTAAATGGTTGTGGGTAATGCGATCGTTTTGAGGTTAATGTACACTTTGGGCAATACAAATATTATATTTAAATTATTTTCATCTTCTGGGTCTAGTGATGAAATACAAAACTGAACAATAGTGTTTCTTAGCACTAATTTCTTTTGGATTTTTGAAGAAAATATTTGTTTATCTTGGTTGTAATACTCCAATTTCTTAATTTAAACATTTATTTATAGAAATGGAATGTTTACATATTTTTTATTATGGCAGATCATTTTCAAATTTAACTTAGAGATTTTTTTTTAATTAACTGCTAATATTAATTTTGATTATAATGATTTTGCCGCAAGCAGTGCAATGGTATCGATTGCGTGGTATGTTAAATGACTATTTTTATAATTTAAAAAATGTCACAGGCACATATGTATTTAAACAAGTATATATTTGAGACCCATGGATGACAAAGGGATATTTTCAAAAATTATTACTATTATTACTATTTTCGAAATATCAGTCCAATTATTATGAATAATTATGCATAATTGCTACCCTGTTTATTATTATTAATAAATAATATTATAGATGTGAAATTTTGTGAGGATGTATGGATGTTTGTTACAATCTCACGCAAAAAATCCCGAATGGATTTCGTTAAAACTTAACTAGTCTGTAATAAATGTAGAGATTAAGTATAATTAGATTATAAAATAAGAGTAGGTTAAAGCGGTCGAAGGCCAGGCGGTGGTCGATAGCGGTGGGTAACCTGAGGGGACCCACCCGGGGGGCCCGGGCGGGATGTCGCCGCGTTGGTACGCGTCGTCAGCGTGGTAAGGGGGCTCACCGGCGCACTCATCCACGTCGCGGCACACGTGCTCGGCGGCGTCGAGGCGGGTGCCGGCCGGGCACACGCACGCGAAGCTACCCGGCGTGTTGCGGCACTGCCCGCCCGCGCAGTACTGGAAAACGTAGACATGCTTTAGTCACTTAGGACTGTACCCCGCAGAAAGCAGAGTAGGCAGAGGGAACGGACTGTTAAAACGCACCGTTCCCCACGTACACGTAACGCAATAAACCTTTTTGACATATTATTAAATTTTTACATATGTAGCCGTTATTAAATTTTAACATACATTGACCAGTCATTGCACGGGAGTACAAGCGTGCGACTATAGACGCAACAAGATGTAGGTTCGATTCCCGCTTGAAGAAACGATTTAATATTTTCTTTTTCCTTCCTCCGTTAACAAGATAAGACCGGCGGAAAGTGGAGAACGGAGTGACTTAACAGTACGTTTCCTCTGTCTACTCTGCTGTGTGCGGAATATAGCGCGATACTGATTATTTTTTTAAGTAAAGGGAGAAGCGCGTTAAGGACTCAACACGCTCCAGAATTCGAAAGAAATGGGAAACAGAAGTGTCTTAATGGGAACGAAATGTATTTACATTAGGTTCACAGGTTCCCTCTGTCTACCCTGACGTGTGCGTGATACAGCTTGAACCTGCTGACTCTCACCACGCTTTCTTTCTAAACGGCGTTACGTAATACTGGTCACTCACAGACTGGTGCATGTCGCACTCGTCAACGTCGCGGCAGATGCCGGCGGCGTCGGGGCGGTAGCCAGCGTCGCAGAGGCAGCGGTAGCCGGGCTCGAGGTTCTCACACGTGCCATGCGGGCACACGCCGGGCACCTGCGTGCACTCGTTGATGTCCGCACCGCCGTTGTCCTTGCCAGCCCCGGACGGACACAGCGCCGCATACTCGTCCGAACCCGGCGGCGGGCACACCTTGCATGATACTCCCCAGCCGAGATTTAAGCCTGTTTGATAAAATAGTCTTGTTTATTTTTATCCATATTTTAACCGATATACGCAAACGTATATAAACTTGATGGGTCTGTGTATCTGTATATCTATCTGTGGTATTGTAGTTCCCAAAGGGATGAAGCAATTTTGAAATAGTATTTTTTTTTGTTTAAACGTGATTTATTCAACAATGTTCTTAGCATATTCAATAAAATATATTTCGTCGTTTGCAGATCATACGCCCACTTTTAGTTATTAATGAAGAAGATAAAAACAACTTAAGTCTAATTCGTACTTTGTATACTATTTTGAGTTATTTTTATGTCGGGGTTTTTTTTTCATTTTTAATTTAGTTAGTTGTTATTATTTACTTGAAACCTTCAACTTTAGAATTGAATTGATACAATTTGTAAAAATAAATGTAGTAGAAAATAAAATATAACCACCTTTACTAGCGCTACAGCAGCACTGAGATCGTGTAACAGGAGTGGCGCTGGGTCCCGAACACTGGCCTTCTTCGAACTTCTCGTAACATAAATCTTGTACCTCATCTGCAATGGACAACATTAGATATTTGTAACTAAGACACTTAAACGTGAGTCTACACGGAAAGGTATAAATAACTGAGTCAACGGATAATGTAAAATTGTACTATTTCTTTGGTGGTTGGTTTTATTACTTGCTTGCATATTGGATTGGTATAGGTACATCATTCATTGCTAAGCGTGAATTCGGGCAAACGTCGCAACAGAAGATTTGTGAGAAGAACCGTTTCTACATACGTGAACTTTGCACTTTTATCAACATTACATTTAGTGATATACAACACAAGTAACTACCACTTTCTCTTCCTTAACATGTGACATAATTTATAAACAACCTTACCCAAACAAGTGCGTCCATCGTTGCTGAGCGTAAAACCAGGCAGACACTCGCAACGGAACGAGCCCGGCGAGTTATGACAGCGTCCGTTGCGACACACCCGCAGCTCCGCGCACTCGTCTACGTCGCGGCACTCGGCGCGCGCCGGGTCGGCACGATAGCCGGCCTCACATACGCACTGGTATGAGCCCTCGGAGTTGACGCAGCGACCGCCCGCACAGCGTGCCGGCTCGGCACACTCGTCCACGTCAGCGCAGTAGCCGGCAGCGGAACGCGCGAAACCAGGCTCGCAGGCGCAGTGGTAGCCACCGGGAGTATTGCGACAACGGCCGCGGCGGCATACGCGCGGGTTGTCGGCGCACTCGTCCACGTCGCGGCACGCGTGGCCGGTGTCGGTGGCCGCGTAGCCGGGATTGCATTGACACGAGAACCTAAAACACAAATCATCTTGCCACTTAAAACCGTCATGGCGTAGAGCAACAGCGACTGACTGTATTTGTTTTGGTTGTGATTACGATTCCTACTCAAGGGTAACATAATTACATTTGCTCGCTGTAATAACAAGTCAAAACATGACGTTGAGTTCCCTCACTCATCGATCATCGAAAAATGAGAAACGAATTTTATTAGCACAAGATTTTCAGGTAGACTTAAAGAAAACCAAATTTTTTTAATGTTATATTTACCCGTCACCGACGCTGACACAGACACCATTAGTGCACATGCCGCCATTCGTCATTTCGCATTCGTTTTTGTCGCTACATCGTAATCCATTCTCAACTGGATCGAAGCCTGGTGGACATCTTAAAATAAAAAAAGTAATAATACAAAAGACAATTTTATATATAAACAACATAATAAATGCGTATAATATAGTGATGTTTTGGAAAATATTTTTGGGCGTTTACTCATAAAAACGGCAAACAACGTAACTATAATGTAAACTGTTACATATTAATTATGTGAATAGAATTGTGTATCCGAACTGACATTTATGATTAATAATTACGTTGTGACATATAGAAAATAAATCAGTTTTACTTCATGCTCTAAACTTGTATCGGTAAATACTAATAATATACATAAGTTGTACAAACCTGCACTCGAAGCCGCCAGGCTTATTGACACAGACGCCGCCTTTGCAGTATTGCAACGCGCACTCATCGATGTCTATGCAAGTGGGATTGCCATCTTGCTCTGCTGACTCCGCTCCGTCCCAACATTCACACTGGTATCTGAAATATTGTATAGTATAAATTTATAGTTAAAATTTCAAATATAAAATACATTGCACTTATTTAATATAAAAAAATAACTTTAAACAACCAACTCTTACCCAATATCCTTATCAATACAATTGCCCAGTCCACATATGCCACTGCGCAGCATACACTCGTTTATCTTAGCTATGGGCTGGGCGTCACCCCCGGCACCCCCTCCTCCCCCCGCTCCGCCTCCACCACCGCCTATACCATGTGTGTCATTGCGTCGCCAGTCAGGGGGAACGAGTCCTCCACCGCATAGGTGACTCCATTCAGCTGGAATTAGAAATTATTAAAATGTAAAGGGATAATTTTCATTAATTGTTCATGGGTGAAAAGATATTAATGAAAAATCTGTTCTTTTCCCAGTTTTCAACAAAATACAGAAAATGTGTTTTGGATGGCGGAACCCATCAAATGGGTTTTTTGATTTGATGACTAAATAATTATATTTTGATCATAATGTAAAGTTAAAGCAATAACTTATCTCAACCCACTACTTACTGCTACACTACAGTAATACATAAGCGGGGTAGTTACCGGCGCCGCGCGGCGGGCAGGGCGCGCACAGCTCGCCCCAAGCGCGGCCCATGTTGTAGCCGCAGCAGCAGTCACGGTTGGACAGCGGCATGGGCAGGCGATCCGCGCACTCGCCGCTTTCGCCGAGATACGTGAAACAGCTACTCACGCGGCCGTCTGCAGCGAGTGCCCAAACTCATTAACGCAACCCATTCCCAAATTAACATAAGATTTAAATTAAAATAATAACGTAGTTTCAATCAATCAATCAAATCAGCCTTTTCGGGTCCACTGCTGGACATAGACCTCTCCCAGGGTGCGCCAAAGCTCCCGATCCTCCGCCTAACGTAGTTTATTAGTCTTAAAATTATATTTTTTTTATTGATTAATTTTAAATATTTGATAACCGAAACGAGAGCATAGACGACCAGGAAATCTATGTCAGGTCTTGACAGAGTCTTAGCAAAACCACATATTTGCCTCATCAATAGCATACAATTTAGGCGGTAAAAACTGTATTATAATATACCAATATTGAGTAAAGTAGCACCGAACAAATACGGCAGTTTTGGCAATTAACATATCTGGCAAGCTGAAAATGTACGTCACAGCTTGAGACGATTTAGCTCAAAAAGTTAAAAAGCCAAAAAGTGGATGCCACTTGCTATCACATCTATTCTACGAATTCAAAAATTCAACATTTTTAGACTCAAATCATTTGAACAGCTTATTTTTACACAATGAATTTACGATACCTACATTAGTTAGCAAGAAGTAGCAGACTATGTACTCATAAATAACGAATGAAATAATAAATATATTTAAATATTATTTTTTGTATAATAAGAATTTGCAAAATATTACATTAATTAAAACTAACAATTTAATTTTACTTCGCAAATATCTAAGAATGTAAAATATTAAAAAATATGAATAAGTTTATTTTAATTATTTTAAAATATTTATCAAGTTAAAAACGTTTTAACTTAAACAGTTTCATTTGGAACTTACCTATACAGAACTTCTTGTCTGGGCTAGGTATAAAATGGGGGTTACATAAGCAATAGTAGTCTCCTTCCGTGTTCACACATTTTCCATTCTGCAAATATTTTTTAAAAATATTAATAAAGATTTTTAGATAAACGTAACTTTAAACAAGAGCATAATAAATAACATAAGAAAATCTATTATTGTCGTTTATTTTATTAATTTAAGAGAATATGTTGGGTGTATTATGATATTGTGTAGTCTTCTGAGTACCTATACAATATAGGACTTATTTTACGAATCTGTATATGTGTATATGGACACATATGCGGGGACATACTAACGGGGCATATATCAGGGTCCTCGCACTCGTCGATGTCCTCGCAGTTGTTGGTGAGGCGGTGTCGTCGCTGTCCGGGCGCGCACTCGCACGAGAACGAACCTATAGAGTTCACGCACTTGCCGCCCTCGCAGAGACCGGGCACCGCTAGGCACTCGTCGATGTCCTGAAATGACATAGATGATAAATAGGGTAACAATTGAAATCGTTATTAGAACTGTTGTAACGGTTGTTAAGTTATAGCATTTATGAACAAAGTTTACTTTACATGTTCTCTAAGTTACATAGTATCGGCGTAATTAGACTTAGTTTTTAAATATCAGGAAAATAAAGAAAATAACAACTTACTAAAAAATCATCTGTGCTTATTTCACAAAAACATCAACGATGTGAAAAATATTTAATTCGTCACTCCATTTCAAATAAGGATCTTTGTTTTACTGGTGTACCTGGCACTCCTTGGTCTGCAGGTTGCGCAGGTGTCCCGGGGGGCAGTCCAGGTCGGCGCAGCGCTCGCAGGGGTGCCCCCAGGCCACGCCAACGGTGGCGCAGCAGAGCTGCTTGGTGCACATCACGCCCTCCAGCGCGCCCGTGCACAGCGCGCCGCGCGTATCCGTATAGCACGGGCCTGCACCACAGTGAGGATTAGGGATTCATGGTGTATTAAATCCTATTCCACTAATATTATAAATGTGAAAGTTTGTGAAAATGGATGTTTGTTCCACTTTCACGCAAAACTTAATGAACGGATTTACATCAAACTTTCGTGATATAGCTTACACATCAGAATAACATAGAGCAAAATATATTTATGTAAATATATAAAATATATTTGGCTAGAATATAACAACATGTTTAAGCGGGCGGAGATATTTGGGTCGCTCATTTTGTATATATATCCACAAAACAATAACTGATGATTTCTCGACTTATTTTCACAACTCATACCAATTTACTTTTATTTTTAACACACAAACGTCTTTTCTAGTTTATAAAGAATGATAAACTTACTAAGTTAGTAGAATTACGACGACATGTACTGATTATTGAGTAAATTCAACAGAAACATAAAACTATTATTAATAAATAGTGGTTGCAAAATCAACTTTTCATAACATATCTGTTCCAAGAGAAAACTTTGAAGAGATAATTCATATATAATGTTTGCGGTTTTCCAGAGAATCTTTGCATTATACATTTAATATTAGAAAAATGACGTAACTATTACTAGAATTAACACAATAGACACATTGTTCATGAGCACACAGATGAGCCACTTTTTACCCTGAACCCTGTTATTTTTACATCGCAAACCATTAGCACTTCATAATAAATCATTTACACATATACAATAATATACACAGTAACTATATACACACTCACCAGTACGTCGGTCGATCTCGCAGCGCGTGCCGGACAGCCCGTGGAAGCACACGCAGCGGTCGGGCGCGATGCAGCGCCCGCCGTGCAGGCACGGCTCGCGACATATCGCTGTGGAACAATATTAATACAAATATATTTCACTAATTTTGTATTTCAAGATTTACAAGAGTTACGGCACCACTTTCGCGAATAATAAATATTTATTAATTATAATATTCAAGAAAATATAATATTTCATTTCTTCGAGGGGGAATCGAACCCACAACCTGTCGCGTTCATAGTGACACTGTTGTGCCCTTGCGCCAAGATTGACCTGTAATTTTATTATTATCACTGAAATATCATTATTTATAAAATAATACTAAGAAGTAGTCAGCTTGCTCAGCTCTGGCAGAACGTGACAATGAGTCATGCTTTTCCGTGCGTGCAGCCGGCGTCCATCAACTTACAAAGACGTTATTACTTCAATATTTGATTTCCTCAGATGCTATATAGGCCACAAGTGTAGCGTTTTGAGTCAGGCACTGCATCACGACGGCCTGTATTTTCGGGCATTGTTTTTTTTTATTAATTAACTATATTTAACTACTATATTACCAAAAAAACTTTTTATCTACATGGGGGTTTCTACAAGTAAACAAAATGAAGATTGTAGACAAAATGTACAAGTAAACAAAATGAAGATTTAAAATAAAGAATGGACACATTCATTAATGAAGGAAAATAAGAGAAATAACTGAATAGATATACTAACGTTCAGTACAGAACTCCCCGCTCCAGCCGGGCGCGCACGCGCACGTGCTGTTGGTGCAAGTGCCGCCGTTCATACAGATGCGACGACATCCACCACGCGTTCGTGCTACATAATTATAATACGAAGAGTAATTAAGATATTAAAAAATAAACCCTCTTAAAAATATCTTGTGCGCCTAAGTAAAGTAACTAAATTAGTATTGATATTTTAGAAGTATTAATAATAAAAAAACATAACAAATTCTGCCAAATATGTCTTTAATTTTAAACGCAAAGTTATTATTCTATTATAAAACTGAAATATATAAAGAATTAAAAAAAAATATTATCAATCAAACAATCTCAGCAATACAGACCAGGATGGGGGTAGAACCCGCCAGCCCCCCCACAGGACGGCGCCTCCACGCCGCCGGGACAGCGGCACATGTTGGGCGCCACGCACGAGCCCGTTCCGCCGCCGCAGTCGGGACGACAGATTGCTAAAAGTATGTTTTACTGTTGTAATAAAATATAACAGTAGTCACATTTAGTAATATCGGTAAGCGATTCGAATCTCACGTTAATAAATATATGAGAAACACAAGTAATTATTTAACTAGGTATTTTTTTACCTTCACGCTGCCTCCCGCGGCAGGAGAGAGAACGCCGTGTTATGCGTTCCCCACTTTCAATTCATATTTTCGTATCATTGCGTGTTGATTGGCAATACTCAAAGCCCCGCTCTATCTCGTCACCAGAGCAGATAAAATGAAACTAAGTTAAAATGGGAGTCAAACCCATAACTGTCGTTGTGCGTTAACAGTCGGATTTTGTGCCACGTCCTCAAAATTTATGTACGTACCTACATATAATTATGATAAGAAATTGTTTATTAATGTTTATAAGTTGCAATAGAAAAACAAATAGTACTAAAAGCTCTATCTGGTTATTATTTAATATCATAGCAGAATTGGCAGAGGGAATCCTTGTCAATCCTCCTATTTCCCCCAGTGGGAATGGAACCCACAACCGTCGTATTTAAAGTCGCACACGTGTGTCCCTGTGCCAGACGGCCTCGACATTTTCATCTATTTTAAAAATGAAAAAAGGAGGTATGTACTTACGAACTAGACATAGTAAGGAATTAGGTCTAGAGGTCCATCCAGGACAGCAATGCGTGCTGTTGCGACTCCGGCACACATGAGGACTGAAAAAAAAACAATAATATTATACTTTTATTTACAAAAATACAGTTTTGATAAATATATTTTTATATGTCATGAAATTAATTGGTTCACTTAATAAAAAAATATACATTTTATTACATGATACTATTGCAATAAATGTGATATAATATTTATTAATATATTAATAGTAACAGAGCTATGAAAAAAATGTATAGTCGAGTCTAATAAGCGAAGAATGATTTTTAATATGTAAAATCAAGAAAGCTTCAAGCAAAATAAAGAATATAGTGCACCAGAAGGCTGTCATCAAAACTACATATTACTACTACATATATATATTCAAAAAATCTAACGTTGTCCTTAATTGAGGTATACTTATTTTAACCCAGTCGCGGCTTTCCTTTTGTGGAACCTATAAGGCATGATGGCAACTCTGCCAAAATGTATTAGTTATTACATTAGATATTAGTTTTCGAAATAATAATAAATTTTATTTCAATAACAAATATCTTCGGAATTCAGCAACCTTAATAACACATATATTGATTATCGTAAATTTAATATCTCACTGTAATCATAATGAAGGCAGCCACTTGCAGGTGTTGTGACTAACCTTGTGTCATCAGCTGTCCAAATTAAAGCATCTTATTGAATTCGCTGCGGTATTTAAAAACCATTCTGAATCTAGGTCAGATGGAATACCAACATTGTCTAGAGCATCCGTTTATACATACGTTGTCGTATAAAGCCGAAAAAAATATATTTCCGCCTAAATAAACAAGTAATTCCACCTTTTTACACAAAATTACTGAAATTTTGTAAAACATAGTCATATTCAACGTTCCGTATTACTAAAACAATCAAAACTTTAACGAAAGAATATATTTTGCAAAAATAACTCGCATATTTATATAGTAAAACATGAAACAATATAATTATTTAAACAAAACAAGTGTATCCCGTAAGTGTATCCCGCTATCATTACGATCAAAGGTCAACACCGAATCCTATACGGTAAGACAACACCGCAGGCCGACGTGGGCGGTCATGGCTGTAAATTTTCACGCTTAGAATTTCGGGAGCGTAACTAAACGCCGGAACAGGATCAGTGGGACAAATTATATAGCCAAGGTCGTGACTCGTATGACCACGGGGCACAAAGGGTTAATTGAAAATCTTGTCCTTTCGTTTTGCAGTATAGTTTACAGTTCAAAAGAGGTATATGAAGCGAATATATGATTAGGAATTCTCAAGGAATTAATATATTTTTTTAGTACCATGTCCATAGCGATGAAAACAAACATATTAAATATTTCAATTCCTAAAATGGGAAATGGTCCCACAGCCTGTTAACAGTCACAGACACTTGTGCCAATTTAACGAAAATCGAAATTAATAAATATATTATTAATTTTGAA
>FASU01002656.1:0-13098 GCA_001486225.1 Heliconius pardalinus sergestus | reverse complement strand
ATATTTTGAATTTGAATTGAATTTGAATTTCAGTGTGTGACTGTTAATATAATGTTTATAGGTCAATCTAAACTCGGGGGAATCAATTGCTTACAAATAAAAACAATTCATTCCTAGAGAAATCCGTGCTTAGGTAAAACACGCGCTGAAACGTGTTCTGCCACTGTCTTCAACGAAATTCTAACCTAACGAAAACAAAAATACAATTTTTGAACGTTCTGATAATATAATTTTACCTTGTGACAGTCTTTACATAGTATAGTAGTTTTATAGTCCGCGTATTCGGGAGGCATGGGCGTGGCCGCCACTTCGGAGTCCAAATAATTCCATAGCTGTAAGCAAAAATATAAAAATATTTTCGTAATAAATTAATTAAATTAAAGAAGCAATTGTTTATTTAATTACGTATTATTTATTTAACTTCACGCTGTATCCCACAGAGGTATCTATAACCTAGTGTTAAGTCACTCCGCTTTCTAAGCATCGACGAATTTTTGAGGCATTTCGTGTTGAGTGGCGGAACTTAACGCCGTGCTTTGCCTTTTTACCAGAACGATGAAATTAAAATATTGAATATGTTTAGACATTAGTTTTCTCAATTCTCAAATTTTTTTCTTAAATATTAAATAATATACAAAAAAATATTCACCGAGTGGGAATCGAATCCACAACCCTCACGTATATAGTCACATGCCTGTGCCACTGCGCCACCACGGCCTAAACTGATTATTACTTAGTACTATATAAATATACCTACATTGGTCATATCAATCATGCTGGTCTGACAAGTGGGGCACGCGTAGTGTCCAGACTTCAGCATCTGCTCGAAGCAGGGCCGGTGCAGCAAGTGTCCGCAGTCCGGGATGTGGCACGGGATGCGCGACGTGTGTATGTCCTCGAGACAGACGGGACAGTTGGCCCGGGATACGTTTTCTACACACTGGGAAAATTAATTGATTTTCTTTTTTCTGTTGTATCCCGCACTTAGCTTTCATTAAAAGACCTCCGTTCCCCACTTTTATCCGAATTCCAGAGGCTTCCTCTGAGTGGGACTCGAACCCACAACAGTCATACGCTCATGCCCATACAACGTAATGATATATTTATGTTATATGGTATGTGTTCCTTATTGTTGTTATTTCGTTATTTAAGACTAAGACTTGCACCGTAATGTTATATAGCCTATAGCACTTCTGAAGAATGCAGCTTTTATACAAAACAAAAACAAAGTAAATCAGACCAGTAGATCCAGAGATCTAGGGTTTAAACAAACAAATAAACTCATATATATATGCCTATACAAAGATAATATTATACATAAAAAACGAATATCCTTATTATCATTAAAATATAAGTAAGACAAACTCACTCTATGTCCAACTCGTTGTAATTGTACTGGAAGACACATGTTACATCTTTCACAGTGAAAGAATCTATCCCGTCCTCCAACACGGCAAATCCCACAGCCTTCACAATGATACTGCTTCTTATCCTCATCATCGAACAAATTACAGATGAGGCATGTGTACTGAAAATAGATAATTCTTTTTATAGCTTCAGACAGAGGAAAAAAGTTGTTAATATATTTTTTTCCCATTTTATGCCTAATATTAGAAACTTTAAGCAGTTGTACTCGTAAAAGAAGTGTCATTGCAACCACTATATATATTCACAAATTTACATTTCATATTCATCCTTTTACACACCAAATTTCAAATTCATACTCTTAAACTGCAAATTTTCATTTTTACCTTTGCTAAATATTATTTTTACAAATTATGAGGCATACATTGAATACACTTCAAAAGTTTTATGTAAAAGTATGACATAAACGGATGATCTTAAAGTGCAAAAGGGTGATTTTCATTCATCTAGATCTTATTATATATTATACTGGAAACCCCACATTTAAAAATAACTGTACCATGTCATCGTATTATAATTAACATTAAAACCTATTTTCAGTGTTTCCTGTAAATACACGGGTGGGCGGAGTATATGAACTAGATATATATAAACTTGCCAAATTTACAACAAATTACTTCATGAAAATGCATGTTCATTGTAGCATCAACACATTGTAGCTAACTCAAATAAAGTATGATATTTACTTATATGCTTTCTGAGTTATGGATAACACAAATAAAAGTAAATATAAAAATATACTAGATAAAGCTAATCAATTACCTTTCCAAAAGTAACACCACAGTTTGAACATTCAGCTTGCACTTTTTGCCGAGTATCACATTCTGCACATATTAATTCGGTAACTGATTTCCTGTTGAAGTAGTGAGTTTCATTTTCATCATGACAATATCTGCACATGTAAAGTTTGTTGCAACATGGTGTCTGAAATAATACATACATATATTATATACTTATTTATTAAAGTCATCAACATAGTATACTCTAATAATTTAGAAAAATAAATAGGCACCAAGCACAATGGTTGTGGGTTCAACCCCATGCTCTGGTAGAGTGTTGCATTGATTCTGCCACTTAGTGTCCTAATTTCTGATGGAAAGAAGTGTCTTGACACTAGTTTTACTTTGCTTACCCTGCTATGCAGGAGAAAAAAAATTAGATGTATTGTTTTATCTGTATGGACTAAATGTGTCGTACATGTTTTATTTAAATATTGGTATATATTTTAAGATGTAAATCACATAAAAGATTTAATATTTATAGAGAGCAGTTAAATTTAAATGCCTATAGAACAAAAACACATACGTTCATATCTCTAAAAAAACCAATTTTAGTTCATTGACATGCTTTTGTTCCTGTAAATGTGCGTATCACATCGAATTGCGAGGATTCTGCGTAGAAGAATTTAAATATAGATCTGAGTGTTTTGAACCCGGAAATGGTTTTTAATATGTATATCCACGAAACAGTAGGTAAAAGTACAAAATAATAAGACTTACCACAAATTTTGCTCTTCGTTTATAATGAGCACAACCAATACGTTTTTCACTATTCTGTTCGTTCACAGCCGGAGGTTCATCATTACTAGTATTTATTGAATTTTCTGACATTTTTGGCAATGTTTATGAAAAATTGTCTCAGTTACGTACGAAGAACTGCTTCAAGGTTAATAAAATAGAGGGTAAATAGAATATTAGTTGTTATATTTTATTGGACGACAATGAACAACTTTGTTAAATGTGACAACTTCTAGCTTTAAAGAAATTGACAAGACAAAGTTGACGTTTCAGTCCTGTCACAGTATGTGTTCAGTTTGAAGGCCGGAACTTTACAATTAATGTTTTATATAAATTAGTATAAGAAGTTTTTAATTCTCAATTGTTTAACTAAGATATGTTTCCAAAATTAGTGATATTTTTAATGATTTCATAAATAAATAAGTAGTTAATTCAATACATATTATATTAAAATTATAGCCAAAATAAAAGTGTCACGTGAATTTACGATAACTTGTTCTGTTTTCTTTTTAGCCGTTTGTCTATGGCAAAATTATACGCGCCTAAATTTTAAATATAAAACGATCAATAATCCATTTCAGGTATAATAAAATAAAATAAATATATAATTATAATTATTATGTAACTAAAATTTTTTAAGTATAATCCAATTTGTTCACAAAACGTAAATACAATTTATATTTTCCCGACAGAATTCGAGATGTTGAGTGTTTTATGATATGTTCAATAGTACTAAGAGTTAGGAAATGAAAATACTATATATATAATTTATTCCCCTGTCTTGAGAACAAACCAATCACCATCCAATCCAGCCATTTATAAATATAACTTTTTCTAAATAACTATACTGCTATCTTGATGCACCCACAATCAAGGAGTTACAAAGGTAGATAAAAATTTTCCGATTAATTATTTACACAACTGTACCTATATGAATATATATATACAACTTAACCTTTTATACATTAGACACACTATCAATTATAAGAGCGTATACGCTCTATTGCGTTTGGGTTGTTATATTTGTTTATCTTTACGCTGTCCCACATAGCACCGGGTACGCAGAGCGGACCTGGACACCTAGTGACGAAGATGGAGAGACGAACTGGACCATTACAAGCCTGACTGGTGCTCAATAGCACGAAATAGACCAGAGTGAAAAAATGGAGAGGCTTTTATAATCGTTTCGTATATATTTTTTTGCCGATTCTATAGTACATAGTTCCGATTTACATAAGATGGTCTACGAAATCACTTAAAAGGCAGAGTAGGCAATTTTATTTTTTATAATCCTTAGGTTTAAAAAGAAAAATCGTAATTTTATTTATTTTTAAACTTGAATAATTGTATTTTTTTTTTCAATAAAACACAACAATAAATAATTTAAACTTTATTTAAATATACAACATGGTAGCTATAGCTATGTAATTCAAGTCCATGTTTTGGATATATATACATACATACATATTATGTGCCGTGTCGTCTCTTTTCGTTCGCGGTCAGTCTTTTCTAAGGGAACGTGTCGAGAACAAAATACATTTCAACTAGCTATTTGTCGCGTTTTCGCTTGTTTTTTTTTCTCTCTCTTAATTAAATATATAAGAATGATTGAAGAGATTTCACAAATTGACATTACCTAATTATATTTAGAATATAGCTTAGTCGTTTCTTTGTACATACAGTTAATAAGATTTAAGAGTAAAGCTCTAACAGATATTCAAATGAATTATGAATCAAATATTTTTTTTACTAGAGAGTTCATTCTATCCTTTATTTTTAAAAATTTCTAAGAATTTTTTTTTTTTTATACAGAGAACTTGCAGTACAACTAGACAGAATGGGGAAATGCAAATAATTCATTCCGCTGTATGGGATTCAAACCTTCGACCGTCGCGTTTACGGTCAGAAAAAATATTTATAATAATATAATAATTATACCATTAACACTATCCAAATGTGATTCTTATTCCATTTGAACATTTATCAGACCCTATATTGTCTAAAGATTGATATAAAAACCAAAGTATTTTCGAAGAAACAAATTACATTATAAAGCAAAACGTGATAAAAGAATACAATACAAATCGAACTGCATTTCAATCGATAATATTATTTTAAGTAAAAAATTTGAAATTTAAATATAAAATTATCATATTAAAAAAAATATGATTCGATAAAACAATAATGATTACATTTAATGCTATATTTATTTAAAATATTATTAACAATGTGTTTTTTTGATTGATCGTAATATAATTTTATTATAAATAACATTTTTTTTAAAAATTTAATCTGCTAATTAAGGATCTTTAATATAACAAAATATATTTTAAAAAAATCGATTCAGATGTTTCCAACTTAGCAAGAAAATATTTCGAAAAGAAAATATATTTTAAACATTGGCATTGACAAATTAGGAATTTGTATACAGATATAATAAGTAAAAAAAAAACAATACAAACATATGCGTCAATTATTTATATGAAAGGAAATTTTTTTTTTTTTAAATTAAGCAAAATAGAAATTTATATTTACAATTATTGCTCAAATCTATTTATTATAGGCCATAATGAAATAAATAGCAACCAATTAATAATTTGGTTACAAAATAGTTTCGTTTTAGCTTTATGTTTATAGCAGGGTAGGCAGAGGGTACCTAGTGTCAAGACACTCCGTTCCTCATGCCAATTGTCGAAACATTGTGTATTTAGTTTGTGTTTACGCAACGTTTCGTCTTTTTATCTTTTTACCAGTGGTGAATTTGGCTTTTTTAGACTTTAATTATTCGATTATTCAAAACAACTATTTAATACAAAATAAGAATAATTGCAAGAGATTTACAGTGAGAAAATAATATATTTTAAATTATATTTAATTTTTATTAATTTAATCCAGTTTCTTTGGATAAACGAATAAGAAATTACCAGTTAAGTAACCAAACTACTAATCGATTTTTATCGACTTATAATAAATTTTCAATACTTTTAGTTAGTGTTGCCAACACCAAATATATATACATATATATATTTTACAAAAAAAATATACAGTACACAAAAAATAAAATAAGTGATAATTCTTACCACTATTAAAATATTTTTTTTAGATTGGCAACATTAACACAAGTCCTACATTCGTCACTTAATCGATATACAGTAATTTATCTATCATATCGATATCCACTCGATTGTTTCGCATTTCATTCACTCGCAATTCGTATCTAAACTCGTCTAAACAGTAACGGTGCGTAACGAAATTTAACTATTATAGTTAATTATCTATAGAAAACTTTCACGATTTGGTTTTTATCGATGGCCAACGTTTGATCCAATGTTGGATATATATTTTTTAACAAGATTTTTGATTGTCGTGATTTATACATACTTTAAATAAAAATATTTCAATTGTCTATATTTAATAATATTATTGTTTCGAACACTTAGCAGTAGTTCACGGGTCTAGCCGTTTTAAGAAATTCCTCTCCGTTTTTTGCCAATTTAACGCTACGCTTTGACTTACTAGACTTTCTTTAAAATTTAGTTTTCATTTACCAAAATACATAGTTAATAATTTAAAGAAAGCTAAAAAAAATTATACGTGCCACTTGCCTTGGGTGATAAAATGAATTATTTACTACATTGAGGATCAAATTTAATCTACAACCGTTGCGTGTACATTTATACATTTTTTTTTAGCTTAAGCCGTTCTTCGCACATAGCAGTGTAGGCAGACTTATTATTTTTTTAGAGCAAAAACCAAAATTTATATAATTTTGGAGCCGATATACAGCAATTATAAATTATTAGTCAATCAATTAAAGCCAATACTGGACCAAATATTAGTAACCAAAACGTGAACGCAACGTGAGTAGTGACGTATAAACCTTATAGTATACTATAGTATAGTAAAGTATAAGTCTAAATACATATTTAACTACATTATCTTGCTTCATTCTCCTGATTTGCTTTACGTTGAGGTGATTTCGATTCTATACGTTTCCGTAACGGCAAGTTGTACTCCCATCCCTCTTCTCCTTTCGGACTGAAGAGCTGCAACAGATAAAAAAAAAATAAACAAGTGTGCTTTAAACCAAAACTGAAGTAAAACTTCTTTAGATTCATTTATATTTAATTCCTTTTTCTATTACGAAATGTAACTGGTTATGACAGAAAGAAAACGTGTGCTGGATTTTTTTTACCTCATACAGTAATATACGAAACGTAACTCTCTCTCTTTATCTATCTTCACTTACTTAAACCTCACTCTCAACTTTCGTTCGCCTGATCACACCTTTCAAAAGATGAGAGAGAGAGAGTGAAGACATGAGTAATCGTGACGTCAGTTGATGATGACAACATCCGTTTGGAGCCTATTTAGACATATATAATGTAATATTTTTTCTTCATTTTTGGTGTTTAGTTGAATTGTCATTATTGTTATAGCCTCAATAACACTGTATCCCGCATATAGCAGGCATTAAAGTCCAGCGACGCACAGGCGTTCCACGGGGTCGAGGGCGGCGGTGATCACTTACCATCAGGTGACCCGAATGCTCGTTTGCTTTTTTTCCATAAAAAAATAACAATGGCGTGTTGAGTGGCGTAACCCAACGCAGGGCTTTGCCCTGGCCTCACAAGCAACACACGCACAACTAACCTGCGTGAGCCATTTCTCTCCACCGTCCACACGCCTCTTGGCGGCGTCGCGCTGCGCCTGCTCGAGGCGGCGTTTGGCGGCGGTGGCGGCGTCGGTGTCGGCGGCGCGCAGCGCGGCGGTCACGTGGCGCCACACACGGCGCGACTCGCCCGCTTGCTGGCGCGACACGGGCGCCACGCGCTTGCGGTGCGTGCGCATTGAAGACACGTCGAACAGCACTTCTGTGCGCTGTGAGATTGTATGTTTTATGTTAATAATGGATGTTTGACTATATTTGCATAATTCTAATTAGATTACACTGGTTTTAAGATAGGCAGACAGACAGACAGGTAGGTCAGTAAATGTATATTAGTAACGACAATTAACAAAATACAAACCAAATATAACTTTTTAGCTTCAAGTTTAACCATGCAATAAGTAAAGTAGATACAAGGAACCTAGTGTTAAAATACTTCTGTTGCTCCTTTCTGCTAAATTTTCATTATAATAGATGTTGTGTGACGGAATTCAATACGAGTTATTTTGTAAATAAAATAATCAATTACCCTGAGTGGTTGTCAGACTTACAATTATAGGATTTATAGCCAGAAACTACACCGATAACCTCTTTAAATTTCATTTTAAATATATTTCAAATATCTTCCTTTCTATAGTAAGACACTCCCTTACCCCCGTATCAGTCCATCTTCCCTCCATCCTAGTATTCCACTCTCCCTGAGCGCTGTAATACGGTTTTTTCTCACTTCCGGCGTATATTTCACACGTGACTCGATGTTTCTTTCCACCATAGAAGGGTTTTGTGAGAAATTCTATATTCGCTTTATGTCCAGTCTGTATACATTCTATCACTACTGATCCACCTAGTTCTATCCATGGCACTGTTAATATTGATCTGAAACAATTAAAATACATATTTCAATAAAAAATAAAGAATATATTTTAAATGAAACGATTCAACCGGATTAATCGCGTATATTTACAATATTAATAGACAAAATTATGTGCTAAAGAGAAAAAAAGAACGAAAAAAGAAACAAACCTGCCATAACCATTAGGAAAAGTCAACGTATATTCCTCATCCACATCCAAAAGCGTCACAGTTCCTTTCCCTATATTGTGAACTCCTATGGAAAGTCCTAGAAACTTGCTTTTGGTCCAAACGTAGGCGTCGAATTGTATACGTTTGTTCACGTGTTCCGCGTAGAAGGCTGATATGGGGGGGTGGTGGGATACTTGTTCTGCTACGAATGAGAGCTGATCTGGAGAACACCATGGAACTGGTCCATCGCCCACTTCTTGCTGGAAATTTAAAGAGTATTTATTGTGTAACTTGTTTTAGAACTATTATGTATGGTCGACATGAAATTAAAAGAAACTTTTTAGGACTTAGAATTAGATAAGTTTGCGTATGTGGGCTGAGATAGGCAGTTTTGTAGATATTATTACAGCATACTAAGAAGGATCGATTTCTTACTTATTAGTATCTTATATAAAATATAATACTACTTATTAGTATCTTATAATATATAGTGACATATGCCCATACAATTTTAAAATGCATTATAATTGAAATAAAAAGAAAAAAAAAATTAAAAACTTACTTTAGAGTTATTCTCCGACTCGCCCTCAATGTCCCAGTGGCATTTAAATATTTCCCCCAATATGGGGTTGTATGGTTTCTTGGCCACTTGAGATTTACGACCCGCGTGATATGAACTAAGGTACCATCTAATCACTTGTACCATTCTCTCGCGAGGCGTTTGCATATCAACTATCCTGTAAAAGAAAAGAACATTTTGTTTATTATTATATACATATGTTTTATAGAGGCCAGTTGAGGCCCAGGAGCATAAGTGGTTCATTTTCTCGCTCCAGTAACGAGGCAAAGCGCTGCGTTGAGGTCTGACACTCAACACGCAAAGCCTCCAATATAAGGTGGAAATTGAGGACCTGTCTTAATAATACAGAATAGATAGATATAAAGTAGTTGTAGTAATAATATAGTTTTATACATACTTAACAAATTGGTCCGGGTGTGCGAAGGAGTCAGCGTACATCTCGAGCAGTGATCGCCTCTCCAAGATGAATGTAGGAAGCACAACCTAAAAATAGAGTAATAAATATATAGTATAGAATTTTTATAAATATATATTTTATTAATGCGAAGAGCCCTATATACACAAATTACTTTATTCTGAATTTTTACCTACACAAAAACCAGTCAAGGTCAAGCCATGCACTCATTTTGTATGAAATGAACTACATAAATGATAAATTTGTACACCCAGGAGGAAAAGTAGGACATTCTCACCCGCGAATTATTATTATTGTGACAATCGCGAGTGGCAATGCCCTACATTTCTCCCGTGGTGCGTATACGATACGTTACAAGTGTAAATTACCACTTTTCAGATTGTTTTCATTATTTGTACTGTAAGTTCTCACTTGCCATTTTTTTTTATCTGTAGGTGAGCGAGAAACATCTGATAGGCTTAAATTACGTGGCATACAAAAGTTAATAAATTTACGTTTGCATACACTTATTTTGCAAGTTTGTAATTATTTTTCCCAATGAAATATAGATACACCTTCACCTCGATATACGAGATACTCGTAGATAGATTTGACACACGGACCACAAAGTGATCCTATAAGGGTTCCGTTTCTTCCATTTGAGGAAGATTACGGAACCATAAAAACAAGAAATAAAATAGATAACGAATATAACTAAACTTTATATTAAAGTTTAAACTTATATATTAATCCTAGTTAAAAATAACTAACCTTTGTGAGATCCATTCCGATTTTGACTTGAGACAGTAAATGTGTGACGACGGAGCCATGGTTCTCCATAGACCCGAGATCGCTGTCCGAATCGTCCTCGTATAGTGCTGGAACAAAATATTATATTTACTATTAAAAATATTTCTGTTATCTTTATATCTAACTAATTGAATACCATCGGAGAGCTAGCATTTGTAAAAAAAAGACAAGTTTAATTCTTGAAACGAGTTCATTATTAGACAGCTAGATTTCATTAAATTAATTCTAGTTAACTCTAGGCAGAGACCTAGTTAAGAAACTGATATATATATATATATATATATATATATATATATGGGTTCTAACTTCTGCCGATTACGCGTCACCAATACTAGTGGGCATTAGTACTTCTAAGGTGGTCAGAGAGACTCCGTTCCCCACTGACTGTTATATTAGATTAATTATAATAAAAATATCATACTTGTTCTTGTTAAAATAAATCTAAAGGATCCATCATAAACTAGATATTATCTGTATAATATAATTAACATAATGCCAATAGTAGGACTAGGAAGTCGTCTTCATATGAAGTCGTATAAGTATTGTTATTGAATACTTATATTATGGAATAATAAAATCTGTTCGGATAAAGAAATGTGAAGTTTGCGGTGTTATAAAAAAAATACTAGTTTATACCCCACTGTAAAAGCGACGGTTATGTGTTGGATTTCCATTCGAAGATTATTTATTTTTAATTTTTTTCGCTTTTACATCTTGCATCTCGCATATAGGAGAGTAGGCAGAGGAAACATTGTAGTCTAGTGTTAAGACACTCAGTTCTTCACTTTCCGCCGGATTCTGGAGGCATTTACCTATGCCACTAAGCGACGAAAACCTCATTTTAACTACCCTGGTGACATAAACCGCGTTAGGTTCCACCAATCAACGTATATCTGGAATTGTGTGGTTAATGGAGAACAATGCGCCTTATCAGTAGGTTCTCTGCTCACAATGCTGTGCCATTATTTAGCTTCACTCTGTATTCTGGACATAGCAGGGTAGGCAGAGTATACACGAGAACCTACTGTTAAGGAGCTCCGTCCTCATTAAAATACTTCTGTTCCTCACTTTCCACCGAATCCTAAAGACATAGCGCGAGAATTCTCCAAAATAACTATAGTCACACCAATTACCCCCAGGACGGACCATACTGGTGTTATTTAAAAACTCGAAGGACAGCCGTCCAAATCAAGTCGTGATGTAACCCATCACTGGAGACTGGAGAGCCATTACGCGGTCGCAGGAATCGTTGTATTTCCGTCACGCGGTGCTCCTTTTATAGAATGCGCGTGAGTCATTGTGTAGGACAATGTTAGTTTGTTTTTAATTTTGTTTTTTGTGGGGTGAGTTCTTATTGTATTTTATTTTATAGAGCAATTGAAAAGTAAAGAATATTAAATATTATATAAAAAAAAAACAGCAGCACTTACATCTATGGATTAATTAAATATCGTTCAGACTGTTTTGCGTAAGATAATTTAAAATTTAATTAATTCACTAACTTTTACCTGCGGCGTTACGCCCGTATTCAAATGAAAATAACTAAGAGTTGCGTATGAGATGACACATTACAAGGGCCAGAAGTAAGCCTGAAAGTAAGTTAAATGGAATGGATTAACGTAATGTAATATAGCCTATATACAGCCTTCTGGGATAAACAGACTATCCAATACATATCTGTTTACTTTATCAAACCACTAATTCTTGACATAAGCGTTCAACCAATTGGACTCTTTAGCTTTACAATACAAATGGAAATATAGATAATATTCTTAAACGACTTTTTTACCTCAATTTCGAAATCCATAAGTTACATGATGACACTGGCAAACAAAACTCGAACTAGAAGAAGGATAAAGTTGAAAAGTAAAGCAATATAAGTTTCACGTCTACGAGTAAACGTTGCGGTCACGAGTCACGACCGGTACGAACAGTCCTGTGGACTGTGTTATTGACATATGGAATATGTTACTAGGAAAATAGAGCTTTTGGAAAAATTTAAGTAGTTTAAGTTTAAGTATGTTATTTTCAGTTTCACGCCCTATCTCACATATTAAAGGCAGAGAGACAGAGAGGCAAGGAGAGCTTAGTATTAATACACTCTGTCAGTTTTCTGCTTTGCGCTCGAGTTCAATATATTATGTGATAATTGGTGGGAGTCAGTGGAAAATAATTAATTACTCGTAGCAACATTGAAACCGTTATGCCACGGCGGCCTCAGTTATGTCATAGGTTTGCTAATGTTTTTTTATATTTAATCTAAATTTAGATTATATTTATCCCTTTCTGAATAACTAAAGAGGAAAACTTCTCAACATCGATACTTTAAGACGGAAAGCCACCTTTACGCCCACGCGAGGTTTTGTTCTCAGGTACAAGTCAAAGGCATTGTTTCTAACTGTGGTACCTTTTTGAGACTACCTTTATTAGTCCCACGTCCCATCCCACGTTGGGGTTTAAGATAACTTTGATAAATATTTAATAAGTGAGGTAGAGGCTTATCATACATTAACTAATTTAATAAGCTATACGGGAAATATTTTACAGATTTAGTTCCTTAGGTTACTTTTTAACTGTAGAACGATACCATATACCTTACCTTATTTGTTTTTTACCTCTATATCACATACTAGCAGGCGTAGCCGCGTCCGGGTCCACACCCGGACGCGGCTACGCCTGC